>PVIU01000223.1:231572-386499 GCA_004026605.1 Ondatra zibethicus
CCCCCCCCCCCCCCCCCCCCCCCCCCGGCAAGACAGGGTTTCTCCATGTAGCCCTGGCTGTCCTGGAATTCACTATGTAGACCAGGCTGTTCTTAAACTAGAGATCCACCTGCCTCTGCCTCCCAAGTGCTGGGATTAAAGACATGCACCACCACTGACTGGCTAAGAACAATAATGTTTTAACAAATAATTCCTCTTCATCAGAGGTGACACAGGATCTATGCTCCACTTAGTAATCTTCCCAATCTTTAGTTAAGATTTTAAAAACTGAAGTTGGTTTATAGGAGGGTAGACATTTCTATGCTTCAGGACCTGTTCTCCCATGGAGACCCTGCAGGATACAGTGGTTTTTCCTTTTTTCCTATACGGATGGAAGTTAGTAGCCTTACATTATATCAACTTATCCGTCTATATTTATTCCAATGATGAATTTCTATAGTTGTTTAAAGATTCAGCAGCATTTGCTTATGGCATTAAGAAACCTTTTTATCTTACCGAGTTCATTCATCGCATGTCTGTGCTCTTCATCGAACGAGAGCTTCATGAGAACACACACAGCAGGGCAGATCTGATGTTCAACAGGGGCTGGCACTGAAAAATAAATTTACCTAAGCCATAATATTTTATTATTATAGAAGAGACGCTATTACACTTCTAAAATGTGCCGGGGTTATTAATATGTCCCTAAGGTAAGCAGATCAGCAAGTACTTGCTGAATGATGAATAAACACCACAGTAGTGGAACAGCAACTGTGCCAAGGGCTTCTGGTTCCATAGCATGTTCACTTGCCAGCCGTAACCAAGCCTGTCAGACTGGGTCTCCCATAGGTTTTGCTACAGCTCATATGTATAATCATTTTAAATGATGACTACATGAAAGAATAAACACACTTTGGTATAATACTGTTGGATTTTGTTTCTAATTTCAGTGTAAACAACTATGATGGTTACGGATTAAAAGCATATGGTCGCATACAAATGTGATACCTAGCAGAAAGTTTCCTATACAGACAGATACATAATAAAAAATGTAAAGAAAACGGTATCTAAAATAAAGTGTAAAATGCACTTACATCTTTAATATTATATGCAAGGTCTCAAGTCAATATTTGACACAAAGTATTTTAAAATTAATTTTTTTCAGAAGCAATAATATAACATATTAAATAATTGTGGGTACTCCTCCCCCATCAAGAAAGGAATGTTCTCCAAACAAAGTGTCTATTGGCTCTCACCTCTTACTCCAAGTCTCCCTAAGTGAATTTAAAAAAAATCATTCTTGCTCCTTTCCTTATACATTCTTAAGATTTGAAATAATCTTTATGTTAAGCTTAGGAAAATTCTGCTATCTAGGTTCAAGGACATACGCAAGTGTTTTTAGCTTAAACATCAACTTCATTTACAAATGGAGACGATACACCTTTCCTTTTCTCCTACTCCATAAAGGCTGCTGTGAGGACCAAGAAACAACAGGTAGAGTGTGCCCTGTGTATGTGACGTACAATGTAGAAGATTATGGCTGGGTTGCTAACAGCTGAAGGAACTTACGTAAAAATTACTTTCCTGAGCTCCATTCAAAGGGCAACCTAGCTGCTCACATTGATTTTAGCCCTACTAAGAATTTTTTTTCTTTTTGTGGCTCTTTGAAACAGGGTCCCATGACAAAGGCTGACTCTGAACTCTGTATAGTCCAAGAAGACCTTGAACTCCTGATCCTCTTGTCTCCATCTCTCAAATGCTGAGATTACACACATGAGCCATCAAAGCAGCTAGCTAGCTTTAAGTTTTAATTACAAGTGTCTTTTGGTTTGTTCTTGAAAGCTTGCCTGGAGGTTCTAGCAGGGACTGCTACTACTCATATACCCCCGACTGAATGATGGTCCTCCTCTTCTGGGGAAGGTTGCCCTCTTTAACTGTGTACTCAGTTTTGGGGGAAGCAATAAAGCAGCGAGGGACGAAGGGAATGCCTGCCTAGCCAGATCACCCTCACAACTGATTTGCTTGTTCTGTTTTGATTGCACAGTAGTGCACATAACGTTTTCCTTTGCTAAAAATGTTTAGGGAAATGCAGATTTAAGCCTTTAATGTGTTAGCAGCATTAGCTTGCTAATACAAATCCTTTCTATTCATAAAGACAGCATACTAACTACAAAGAGTTTCTAACCTACAACTTACATATGCTTTGAAACATGCAATGTGATGTACACTACAGAGAACATACTTGGATTTTTGTCCTGGTCCATGCCTTGTTCATGGGCTTCCTGCCACTCCCAACAGGTTTCACAGTAAGCTCGTATCTGTTCCAAAAGATGAAGGACTCGGATTTCACGCCTGCCTCTCTTGTCGTCAGGCTGTGAGTGAATGATGTTGTGGAGAGCTGCACTGGCCCTGGCCCGAGCCTCTTTACTGCCCCGGGAATTTCCCAACAATACAGAGTCTTTGTCATTGCCATGTAAAAGCTGGATGAGGAGAGGAAGACATCCAGACTGCCGCATGGATATACAGCTGTCTTGGGAGCTAGACATAGCTAGCAAAGTTCGTGACATATCGTCCTTATCATGGGTACCAAGCATTGACAACAATGAATACACCATTTCCACCTGTGGGCCAAATGAGTTCAGAAACAAAATTATGACTTTGATACCCAAAAGCCAGATCTAATGAAGTGATGAATGGGATTATTTACTAAATTCATTAAAAATTAAAACAAAACAAAATTAAATTAAAAAAAACTTTTCTGGATGAAGTGATGAGTGCTATTTCAAAATAACATCCACAACTGGTTTATATGACTAAGTGATAATACTGCAGACTGCTGAAAAAAAATAGGTTCTTACAATACTGAAATTGCTATATGCCTGCATCAGTTAAAGCTAACTGTTACATGAATGAAAATAATTTTTTCTTTTTCTCACATACCCATTCATTCTCATTCTCTCTCTCTGGAATGTGTTTATTAAATTCTTTATATAATTTAAAACTTCATTTTACTTCTAAGCAATAGAAAACATTTTGCAACAATTATAATCTACTAAATTCTAATTCTCTGCAATCATTACATTTCATCAGGCTTATAATTACAACATTTAAACTTATATGGTCTCTGTTATCATATAAAATTATTTTGTCATAAAAAGAAAAATGCCACAAACACATAGAGAGTGGCAAAGCCAAGAATTGTCATCTTTTTTTTTTTTTAAAAAGTAACTGGTAAGCATTAGTTGCTTTGACAGTAAGTTGGAAGGATTAACTTAGAAGGAAACTAGAAATAGAAAAACAGCATCTAGTTAGCATGGGTTGTTACCAGCTTCCCTTCAAAGTTAGAGGATATTCCATAAAAGAGAGGGTATTATATGAAGAATGCATCATCTGAGTAAGTCAGCAATCCACAAGGATACATATTTTTGGTCTTAACAACAGTGTTGTAAGAGTGTTAGGGGCATCTTGTAGGTAGAGGCCAGGGGTGCTGCTTAACATCCTATAGTGTAACCAAGAATGACCTAGCTATACTGCTGACTGCAAAATGCTGCTCAGAGTGTGTCACACAGCTCCTAGTGATGCTGCTCAGAGTGTGTCACACAGCTCCTAGTGGTGCTAGCTCTATTATGGCAGTGACAGGGCTGGGATAATGTGTTTTCATCAGACCTAGGTTCCAAGTTTGGCTCCAGCACTTTTAAGCAAGCTATGTGGTTATTAGTTAATTTATTTGATGTCTCTTGAGCATAAGCTTTCTGCATTTTCTCCACTGCAAATTGGAAGGATTTACATTATACAGAAAACTACATAAAATAATAGTTTGGCATTCAAATTGTATAGCAAAGCCTGAATATTATCATGCACAAATCACTTCTAAAGGAAATGCAGCCTGAATGCCAACGTCCATGTGCCAAGAGCCAATACTGTGTTGATACTGAACCAATCTCGTCAGCTTCAGACTCTAATGGTCCAAAGCAGATTCTTCCTTTCCAATTTCTTCCTCAGAGGGATAAGAACAACACAAGTGTTTGAGAAAATTGGTGATAATGTAGAGACAACTCCTTACTGGCATACCTCGGAGAGGTCCCAAATAGAAACTATTGTGGATTAGCATTAATGGTTCAAATTTATTTCTTTAATTTTTATTGTTTCTTCTTCTTAATGAATTGAGTCCAAAACCTTGGACACACTAGGCAAGCATTCTACCAATGACTTATGTCCCTAGCCCTAAAATTCACTTCTTCAATTAAAGTTAGTTATCTCAGTGTTTCCCAAGCGCTGCCATGACACTTGAAGAGAACACAGAGTAGGCTATGAAGACAATGTACCTGCACTGCTGACTGAAAACGTGTTGCTCAGAATGTCGTTTTAGCAAAACACTAAAGTGATTTTCTTCTCACACTTTCCCCCAACGTTAAAATATTTGCAGCACTGGCTAATGCTCAATTTCAATGATTTTCCATCCATTTCAATAAACATTCATTAACATCATGTGCAGATACTGTGAGATGCTGAAGACAGAGGACAACAATCTGTTTTCTAAGAGCGAGTTTCAAGCCAACTGTTATGAGAGAGACACAGGCCAGTGGCTAAGAGGAGACTAGGAATTAAGAAAATGTCTTCTGGAGATCCAGGGCTCAGAGTCCTGAGCCATGGAAAGACGGTGACAGCCTTTCGCAAAAAGTGTCAGGTGTCGCCACAGGCACGGCACAGACGGAGAAAGACACAGGGTGCTGAAGCAGTCAGTTTGGCTGGGGCTTTAGATGCTTGCAAGTAAATGGATAATGAACTGAACAAGAAATTAACAGGCATCTAATTCAGGAGTTTTTATAATTCTCATTTCCTCGTTTATGTTTCTTTGTATAAAAACATCATTATTTCCCCAGGAGACTGAGTGAAAATCTTTAGAGGATGTCCATGACGACTGTCTTAACAAAGCATGCCGAGCCTTGACAAGAGGACGTGTCCTCTGCCGTTACCTTGGTCCCCAGATGACTCGTCAGCCTTCGAGGAGCAGAGTGTGTGCTGCTAGAACTCAGAACACTGGCTGTTTCATGATCCACTCGTGTAGCTGGACTCTAGAAATGGGGCAAATTACAGATAGTATAATTTAGGTTACAAACATAGGCAACTCCAGCCCTCACAGTTTAGAAAGGGCTCACTGGAATTCTCACAGGGAAAGACAAAGAGCGATGAAAGCTGCATCTAAACACAACCAAGACAAACATGGAGAGCATGACGTATTCTAATGTGGACACAGGGTGGAGTAAATAACTATCGGGGGGGGGGCTTTAAAAGATGTGACACTATGGTCATGGTGGAGGGGATGGCAGTGCTGAGGTGGAACCCGCCGGGCACGAAGGCGCAGGATTTCTATAATTGGCCTGATGAATCATTTGATGAGATGGACAGTACACTTGCTGCTCAGCAGTATATTCAGCAGAATATAAGGGCAGACTGCTCCAACATTGACAAAATTCTTGAACCTCCTGAAGGCCAAGATGAAGGTGTGTGGAAGTATGAACATTTAAGGTAATTCTGCCTTGAGCTAAATGGACTCGCTGTCAAACTTCAGAGTGAATGCCATCCAGATACATGTACTCAAATGACAGCAACTGAACAATGGATTTTCCTTTGTGCAGCTCATAAAACTCCAAAAGAGTGTCCTGCTATAGATTACACAAGACACACACTGGATAGTGCTGCGTGTCTTCTGAATAGCAATAAATATTTTCCCAGCAGGGTTAGCATAAAAGAATCATCTGTAGCAAAACTAGGATCAGTGTGCCGTAGGATTTATAGAATATTTTCACACGCCTATTTTCACCACCGGCAGATATTTGATGAATATGAAAATGAAACATTTTTATGTCATCGGTTTACTAAATTTGTGATGAAATATAATTTGATGTCGAAGGATGACCTGATTGTACCAATTTTAGAAGAGGAGTTCAGAATTCAGTTTCTGGAGAGAGTGAAGCCTAAGAGGAATCCTGTAGAACAGTGTACTGATCACATAATTAACAATTATGTACTGTATATATATCATGTTAGACACATCAATCATGGATCCATATTATAGATCTTCTGTTTAGTAGAGGTTTTGTATGGTATGTGCTGCCTTTTAAAATGGGAAATACATTTTAAGTTATTCATGAGCTGTATATTCACTGGTGTGGCACTCATGGTTTTTAAATAAGTTTAGTATTATCTGTTTATAATGCCTGTTGATAAAAGAATTTACAGTTTGGTAAAAAAAAAGATATTATATTTAAGCTGTGGAGTCTGAACTTGAGGTGGCAGGCTAGCAAAAATCAGAATTATATTTTAAAAAGAACAAAGGGCAGGATGGAAAACCTACAGGTGGCCAAGAGATTAGAACAAACTTTAGATATAAACCAACAAATTCACGGCCCTTATCTAGCCTCAAAGTCAAATAAAGTATGATAGACACATTCATGAAACAACAGCGAATGAATCATGAGAGGCTATCTAATCAATGCTAGGAAGGAATCATTCGTTTCTTTGGGATATAATAATGGCATCAGGTATGCATTCTGAAAAGCATTCTTATCTTGGAAATGAACAGTAAAATATTTACGGAACAAATGATAGAACAGTCTTTGGAACAAAATGGGTAGCCCAAGTGGATATGGTCTGTATGGATCACTACTATTCTGCCTCTGGTCATCTGGAATCGCCTGTGCACGACTTCTCCCACTGGTCCATCCTTCCCCAACTGTGCTGGATCATTATCATACCCACAGGCGTTATCAAAGATCTTCAAACAAACAAGTTGAACAAGCAGGGACTAGCCTGAGTAATTTACTTCTAGCCTTTCCTGCCACTTAACTTTCTGAGGAAATAAACACAGATCAGAACATCCTCTTCCTAGCAAGGTTATCAGTTCTCCTTTACAACCTCTAGTCATTCACTCAATTATTTAACCATCAATTATTAATCAGGGACTGTGGTATAGCATGAACTAGGTAGGATTTTTCATTGAAACAAGGTCCCAATATGTAGCTTTGGCTGTCCTGGAATTTGTTCTGTACACCAGGCTGGCTTCAAACTCTACCTGCCTCTGCCTCTCAAGTGCTGGGATTAAAGGTGTATGCCATTATGCCCAGCATGAATTCTTTATTTTTGAGACAGGGTCTTGCTATACAGCCCAGGCTGTCTTCACTCGGTCTTCCCGAGTTTCCAGGCTGTGACTACAGGTGTCCACCAGCACTCTTAGCATGACAGAATTCTTGCATTTCTGGAGTTTGCAGACTAGTGGGGAAATAAACATATCAACCAAATAATCAGAAACATAAATGTAAACCTGCAAGTGTGGGAGTCTTCCAAGGAAGGAACATGCTATGACAGCCTGCCGATAATTGAGCGTTGATCTGAGTTCAGCTGAGACACACATGGGTTGGGCTAATAGAGCAATATGTGATGAGAATAGCACGGCATGGAACCAACAGAAGGATATTTACTGCAGAAAGAGGAAGTCAGTGTTTTTTTATTTAGTTTTGGAAGAAATAATAAAGTAAATTAATAGGCCTCAAGATGTCACATATACAGATCTTATCAAGATAGGTTGAAGGGTCAGGTTTGGAGGTGCATGCCTCTAACCTCAGCGCTCTGGAGGCACTAGGCTGACAAACTGAAGGGTAATTTTGCATCAGTCTTTCAATAGCTACAACTAATGTTTGAAGACACCTGGAGAAATAAATCATAGGTCACTGTGACACTGACCTAGACATATACATTGGGATTTGAGAGCAGAGACTGTTAATAACTAAATGAACAGTGTTGGTGGAATTCATGTAAAACAAAACAAAAGAATTTATTATTTGAAGGAGAAATAAATACTGAACCCTGAATTATCACTTTTTTCTTTTCTTTTGAGACAGTGTCTTGCTATATAGCTCAGGCTGGCCTAGAGTTCACTATGTAGCCCAGGTTGTACTTTAACTTGCCACCCTACCTCAGTTTTTAGTGTTGGGATTTCTGGTAACTGATACCATGACTGATTTACTCCTTTCATTAGATCCCTTCTTGGCTGTTCTCGCACTGAATAATAACATGAGGCTTCAAACAAGACTCTGGGGCACCTTACATGACAGAAATGGAAAGCAGCACAGTATTTTCTCAAAAAAATTTGTTTTCATAGCTGCTATACACCTTAAAAACTTGACACTTATTAAAAAGTTAAAATATACAAATGTATAAATAGTAAAACAAAAGCTACGAAAATCTCAACACATGCTAATAGCTACTGTGACACTGACCAAGACATCCATGCAGAGCACACACACATGTACACAGTGAACTGTCTCACTGTGACACTGACCTAGACATCTATGCAGAGCATACACACATGTGCACAGTGAACTGTCTCACTGTGACACTGACCTAGACATCTATGCAGAGCACACACATGTGCACAGTGAACTGTCTCACTGTGACACTGACTAGACATCCATGTAGAGCACATACATGTGCACACTGAACTGTCTCACTGGCATTCCTGTGCCCATTTTGAAGCATCTTTAAATAGCTGATGTAAATATCTATATATTTTTACTTTTTTTTTTTTGCTTTTTATAAATGTTTGAAAATAAGATAATCTTGACTTTTTTTGCTGTTGTTCTGAGAGAGGATCTGTTGTAACCCAGACTGGCCTCTAACTGTCTCTGTAGCCAAAGGTAGACATGAACTCCTGATTTTACTGTTCCTACCTTCTAAGTTCTAGGATTAGAGGCATATGCCACTATGACTAGCTATGATCTTGGCTTTTTATTTTATTTTTTGGTTTTTTGAGACGGCGTTCTCTGTATTGCCCTGGCTGTCCTGGAACTCACTGCCCAGCCCATCCTGACTTTCTAAAGGTCAAGATCCCCCCTGAGGACTAGCTTTCATAGAAGATGTTATGTAATTGATAGGGGAGAAAAGCAACCAATAGTCCTACCCAGCTGTGATGCCGATGAACCACAACAAAAACCAGCATGGTAAGGGAGCTGGCAGGTGGTGGTGCACACCTTTAGACCCAGCACTCAGGAGCCAGTGGTGGCAAATCTCTGAGTTTGAGGTCAGCCTGGTCTACAGAGCGAGTTTTAGGACAGCCAGAGTTACACAGAGAAACCCTGTCTCAAAACACAATACAACACAACAAAAGATATCCCTAAGGGTGCAGAGTGGCACTCATAGCTTGGTGGTAACCAACAGTAACAGGACTTAAGACCTGCTAAACAGGAGGGAAATGAAATCATGCTTGGAACTGGAAACCTAGCCAGCTATCCAGGGCAAGTGAGATCATGGGTCTAAGCGGAGAGCATCACCAATAATTGATTAAGCCAGCGTACTTCCTAACTGCACTCTTGGTACTTAGCCTCACACCTGCAGATCAGTGTCGCTCCCCCTACATCAAGGAAGTTTCTCTCTGAAATAGATGGAGACCATTACAGAAAAGTCAAAATGCAGAGAAAACCTGTATGGCAAATACATCTATGATACAACTCTTGTCCCTACAGCACAGGGAACATCTCAGATGAGGAGTCAAAAATTGTAAAAGTCAGAGGACCAGGAAATCTGCTGTGGATTGTATCTCTTAGAAATGACAGGGACATTTATGTCATGATGCTCAACAATATGGTTGCCTAAACAAGATCTGAACAAGGACAACACGAATGCTACTGTGGAGGGGGGGTATCTAGTGGGTGGGGTGGAGAGGGGATATGCCTAGACAAAGAACGACAGGCAACTAAAAATGCCAAGAGTTGAAGAATTAGTCTTCTTCAGGGACAAGTCCCTTAACTGGTAATCCAATACCAAGTGGTCAGTCAGCTCTGCAGTCATGTACAGTCAAGCAATACTAAACAGACTCAGCAGGTTCTGTCTATAGATTTATGTGTTATATATATGCACACATGCAGTAATAACAAAGAAGAGGTCATGAATTTGAGGGGAGGGCACAGATAGATGAATACTGAAGAGACTGAAGGGCAGAAAGTGAAGGGGAAAATGATGAATTATATTTTAATTTAAGAAAGGTAAAAGTAAAAAAATAATTTCACTTGTCAAAATTTTAATTAAATAATTCATTTTACATGTATGAGTGTGTGTGGAATAATAGGTTACATTCACTGATGCTGTGGAATATTTGTTTAGTGATGTAAAAATGTGTTGTATTCTTTTATGTTGCATTTGTTTAACTCTGTGAAGCTGTGTTACTTTGCCTGCCTAAAATACCTGACTGGTCTAATAATGAGATGAACAGCCAATAGCTAGATAGGAGACAGGAATAGGTAGGACTGGTGGGCAGACAATAAATAGGGGAAATCTAGGGAAGAGAGTGAGAAATGAGAAAAGGAGCCACCACACAGCTACACAGCCAGCCACAGAATAAGAAGGAAAGAAAGTTCTATAAAATAGAGAAAGGTAAAAGGCCCAGAGGCAAAATGTAGTTAAAGAGAAACAGGATCAATTAAGTTAGAAATTGGGTTAGAAACTAGCCAACCTAAGGCTGGGCATTCATAAGTAAGAATATATCTTCATGTATTTATTTGGGAGCTGGGTAGTGGAACCCCAAAGAATAAAAACAAAAACAAAACCAACTACATGGGTGTTTTGTCTGCATGTATGTCTGTCTGTGTTCTACATGAGTGTTTCATGCCCTTGAAAGCCAGAAAAGGACACTGGACCTCTGGAAATGGGGTGAGCCCTCATGTGGGTTCTAGGACTTGAACCTCAGATCCTCTGGTCAGTGCTGCTAACTGCTGAACCATCTCTCCAGCACCTGATTTTGACTTCTGTTGTCTAACAACACTGTTTCGATTTCTCCAAATACTAAAGTATTCACATTCTTCTGAAACCTGCTGATCCTTCTTTTGTGGTTTTCCCACCCATTTTATCATAAAAATTTCCTTTTTATACCCCCTCCCAGTTTTTAGAGACAGAGTTTCTCTGTAGTTTTGGAGCCTGTTCCAGAACTAGCTCTTGTAGACCAGGCTGGCCTCGAACTCATGGAGATCTGCCTGCTTCTGCCTCCCCAGTGCTGTCCTTTTAATCTTTTTATATTGCAACAGTCTCCATTTCTGATATTTAGCATAATCAACCTAGAGTTGGTTTTTCTATAGTACCACAGAGACCTAACTAGTATAAACAGCTTCCACCAGATGAGTAATACTGAAGTCTGAACAACTAACTGTCAAATGAAATTAAACTCTTCATCCTTCTACAATGTAGGAATGCATAGTTCTCAAAAAAGAACTCAACCCTTCCATCTAACTCTCATTATTTTACCCTAATTTACCATCAAATAATTTTTCCATATAGTGCTAACCAGTGATTCAGAATTAAGTATCTGTTTTAGCTCAGTAAAAGAAAATATCTTTAAACAGGAAACATTTGAAGTTTATTTAATGAATTAGTAAAATAGTCTCTTTTTTTTTTGTATAAATAGTACCATCAAAAGTAACCTAGAAAGACTAATCTTTTTTGTTGATAGTAGGAAAATTATTTTAAAGTCAATTTGGTGAAATTCCATTTTTAAATATTCATTTACAACATAAAAATGTCTTTTAAAGGAAACTTGAGAAATATAGGACACACCAATGAAAAGCTGTCATATTATTTTGATAAGCACTAACTGAAAATTGGTGACAATTTGTACAGATGGTAAAAAAAAAATAACAGTGACAGCTAACATGATGAACTATACACTTTATTGTTTATATGCATCACAGTAATCTTTTCCAGTTAAGATTTATTTCTAGATTTGTGTAATCGTGATGTACATCAGAAAGTAAACACTATAAGGGCCTTTGCAATCATTATAAATCCAGAAACATGTCTTTGTACTGAGAGCCTCAGAGGAAAGCAGAACCATGCCAATGTAGCAACAGCAGGGTCAACCACACAGGACTGAACACTCTCCAAAACTATGCACGCCAGACACTGGAGACCAATGCAGAAACATGATCTGGAACATAAAGATATTCCAGCAGACCCAGAAAGTATATTTAAATGTAATAAGGAGAAAAGATAGTATTTTGAAACTGAATGTTTCTAGAAACACATTCTAAGGAAACAGGAGGGATTTGTGGAACACCCACTTTTTAAATACTGAATCAATACAAAAATATGACATAATGGTTCATACCTGGCCACTACTAGAAGTTGCCATGTTGTTTTCTGCCATTCCTTGACCATCATGCTGCCGTTCAGCTTCATGGGAGGCAGCTTCATGCTTGCTCTGAGAAGACCTCTGTTAACATGGAGTTAGCATAAATTATGTAGAAAAATGGAGTACGCTTTTATAGTTTACAGCTTGCCTTTTTCTTCCAACCTCTTAACGAATCAATTATACAGGCTGACAAAAGCACAGAGGCACCCGCTACACTTCCAGCCTCCAGCATGGCAAGTGGGAAGGGAAGCGTTCCCCTGAGCATTCGAGCTGCATAAGACAAAGGATTTTCTGAGGCTCACAGAAACACATCCTCCACCAGATGTGCTTCCCTCACTATCAGGAATACAATCCGACTAGAGCAAATAACTGTCCTTTTCTGCAAGGTCACATGACTGTGGCATTTAATGGTGCTCCTGCAAATATGGCAGTTAAACTAATACCTAAGCTTACAAATAGCTCCCGTGTAGGCATTTTTTTTAACAGAGAATATGTGCACATATCTCTGCAAATGTCATAGGAAACCAAATGACAAGCTCTTCAAAACTGATATGTAAAACAGAAAACTCTGCTAATGTAGCTACCATCTGTTGTATGACATAAAAGTGACATTGACCCAGTAAACATAGTCATTTCAAAACAGGTAATACAATGTGGCCACTCTGTAAAACAGCATCACAAAATATAAGAAATAAAATAATCTACTACTATCTTTTGTAGAAACTTTTATTTATTTGCTTACATTAGGAAAATGCTACTGTAATATAAAGATTATGCCTTAGATATCTGACATAAAAGTGTATCATATTTCAAAATGCCTTGCCTAAAATTTTAACCCATAAGCCTTCCTATTTAAAAATATGACTTAAAAAATAACTTTACATGTAGCATATTCACCATAAACTAGTAACAGCTGTAGCTAAGCAAAAGGGAAGCAATTTAGTAATTCAGAAGCAGAAGACCAAAATCAACCAGAGTAGAAATATACAGGCACCCTATGACAAAATGAGTCACAGATTATGAAGACCACAAAGATATGGCAGTAGCACGTGTGAAGACGTCACTGTATCTGCAGAAAAACATTGCTATCTGCTTGTCCTAGGTGCTAGGGACACAGTGCTACTAAACTAGCTGCTATTCAATCTTCTTTCTAAGCTTAGTCTAGTTGGACACACTGTCTAATAAAGAAACCAGTATCAATAAAGTCAGAACTCTGACAAGCGCTATGAAGCAGAGCTGTGAGGGGGATGGAGGACACAGCACAAGTGCTACCTTTTTTAGGACGCGCCACTGGAATGAAGAACTGCTGATGAGGAGAAGGAACATTCTAGGTAAACCAGGGACCATATGCAAAGGAGCTGGAGCAGGAGGAAGTTTAACTTCTTGTAATATATCAAAATTTCACAATGTTGTTGAAGTACCACAAGTAAAATGGTGAGCAGAATTAAAGTGGTTAAGAGCACTGGCTTCCAGAGGACCCAAGCTAGAGTTCCAGCATCCACACAGTGGCTTACCACTATCTGGAACTCCAGTCCTAAGGGATCTGATGACCTCTTCTGGCTTCCATTGGCATCAGGCACATATGTGGTGCACAGATATACAAGCAGGCAAAGATACTCATACACATGAAATGATTTAAACTGGGCGGTGGTGGTGCACGCCTTTAATCCCAGCATTCGGGAGGCAGAGACAAGTGGATCTCTTAGAGTTTGAGGTCAGCCTGGTCTACAAAGCAAATTCCAGGATAGTCAGGGCTACACAGAGAAGTCCTGTGTCAAAATACCAACCCATCAAACAAATAAATAAAAGATTTTTTAAAAAGGTAGTTTAAAAATGTAGTGATTTTGTTGGATTTGCCTTTTCTAAGTTATTGTGAAGCTACCACACCACTGTCTTCACTTTCTATACCTATGTACTTAGTCTCATGTAACCCAGGCTGGCCTCAAGCTTGCTATATAGCTGAGGATGCCTTGAACTTTCCGATCCTCGTATCTCTACCTCTAGAGTGCTGGGATAGTAGATGTGTGCCACTGTGCTTGGCTTTATGTGGTGCTGGGGGTGAAACGCAGGCACTGTGCATGCTAGGTTAACTCCTCACACGGCTAGCGCTAACATATTAACAAGTAGGCTAATAGAGTGACGCTAGTTAAGAGGTAGATACTTCACAAAAGGAAGTAGTAGTCGGGATGCAAATATTGAGCCAGAGAGAGAAATCTGAGAGGATGTGGTGATGTGGTGCTAGATGAGCGTGATGGTTAATCCTGGTTCACTTGAAGGAACACACTTCTGGGCATATTCCAAGGTGAGAGGGCCTTTCCAAAGATGTTTAACCCAGAAGAAAGAGCTCCCTGAATGTGGGCATCACACCCCCTGAGGTCCTGACACTGACTATAAAGGAAGGAGAGTGGCCAGACACTGGCACTCACTTGCTCTCTGACTGCAGGGGTAGCGGGATTCCCACCTCATAATCCTGCACCTATGCCTTCCTGGTACCACACGCTGTGTCCCCTCAAACTGTGAGCCAAAACAAGCCCCTTCTTTAACTCTGTGAAGTAATTTCACAGTAAGCAGAAAGGTAGCTTACACAGAAAGAGGTATGAATAGCGCTGTTGCTGTACGAGCCCTGACCACATGGGAGCTAGGCTCTAGACTGCTCTGTGGGCCACAGAAGCCCTGGGTTCTATAAACCAGGGGTTCTCAACCTTTAATACAGTTCCTTATGTTGTGAAGAGCACCAACCATAAAATTGTTTTCGTTGCTACTTCATAACTGAAACTTTTCTACTGTTACGAATTGTAATATAAATATTTATGGTTTTCCGATGGCCTCAGGTGACCCACAGGTTGAGAGGCACTGCTAAGCAGGGCTTAATGAGGTATTCTGGTGTGAGTGCTGACGATCAGAACGCTGACAGAAAGGTAGACAACTGTGCTCTCTGGGTTCACAGGAGGATCAAAGACTCTAAAGGAATGGGACTGGAGGCTAGCTGCGTTACATCTGGCAAAAAACATTCCTGTATCCTGAAAAATGGAGTTAGACTTAATTCAAGGGTAATGAATTAAGTTGTTTGGTGGAGGAAATTTCAAGACAGCATAACTTACAGGCTGGGGCATGGTTTCACTTACTGCTCTTAGATTTACAGTGAAAGAGAAAACAAAAATACATGAAAAATGTGAAATCTGCCAAATGCAGGAGCAGGCAGAGAGTCTAAAGTTGGATTAAGGATCAGTGTAGATAAACGTTTGAAATCTTAGAGGCTGGCACAATTATGAAATTCACATTCTCTTTGCAGGCAAGACTCCAGTCACTGAAGGCTCCAGCCTGTAAAAGTATAAACTCAAAGGGAAGGGAGAAACTGAAATGAGAATGTCACCTTGCTTGAAAACTACCATGGAAAATGTTTCTCAGGTTCTGCTGCCAAAGGGCACAGAGGCCACCCCAGATAAGGTAAGAACTGGCCAGACTATCCCTCACACTGGCAGTACAACTGGTCAGGGTTGCCCATGTGGTTTTGCAGGCATGCAACTTCAAGATTTACAGTTCATGAAAACTTGGACCAAGAGTCCAGGAAGCTGCTGTGGACATGTGGCAGAGGTAGAGTCCCTGCAAGGAGGCCCAAGAGCCCACTTCATAAGGATGTAAAGGTAGAACTTAAACTGCACTCAAGAGCTCAGTGATTTAGAGATGGCAGACTGTGAAATGTCCTAAAGAGAGCTGCACATATGGAGCAGAAACACCCTAACAGAGGCTGCATGCGCTACAGGAGGCAGAACTAGAGAGGTGGGGCAGCATCTGGAATCTTCCATGCTGGGCTTCCCACTTACTTTGGTTTGATCTTTCCTTGCTATCCTCCCAGTCCTTCATGTTGGAATGGGAAATGTTTGCTATGTAGCTGAGGCTGGCCTTGAACTACTGATCCCCCTGCCTCTGCCTTTTGAGAGCTGGGTAACAGGAATACATTACTGGCTCGGCTAAAAAATAATTATATTATAAAAAATTATAACCAATTCTGCTTAAGCAATCAAGTGCCACAAAATATATCCATTAAGTGTTCAATTAAGCGATTTTCAAT
Organism: Ondatra zibethicus; assembly: GCA_004026605.1. Taxonomy (NCBI): domain Eukaryota; kingdom Metazoa; phylum Chordata; class Mammalia; order Rodentia; family Cricetidae; genus Ondatra; species Ondatra zibethicus. The sequence goes on from PVIU01000223.1 coordinate 247,799, forward strand.
AAATTTACCAAGTAGCACCATAATCCAGTTTTAGAATATTTTTATTATTGCAATAAGTTTTCTCCAGTCCACCAATTGTATTACTGCACCACTGTATGTCACCTGTTAAGAATGTTACAATGGTTATTTTGTTTTATGAAGTTAAGGAAGTATCCTAAGTCTCAAAAGAGAGTGGATTTTTGAACCGTGATAGAACTGATAAGATTATGGACCGTTCAGAGATGAACTAAATGCACTTTGTGTTATGAGGTGGCCGTGCTATCTGAGGGTTAGGGTGGAATCGATTAGGAGACAGGAAAACCTTCCCTGAAAGAGACAGTACCACTTAGGAGCTGGGGTTTCTGACTGACTAAAAAGGGGAGAAAGGAGAAAGCACAGAGCACTGGCATTCCCGTCTCCTTTTCCTGACTGCTGAAGTAGTCAGAGCAGTTACTTCATGCCCTTGCTCCTAAGCCCTACCCAGCAAGACAGACTGTATGCCCCCAAACTTCTTTCTCTTAATTTGCCTTGTTTCTGATATTTTGCCACAGCGATGTAGAAATAGCCAACAACAGCTCCAGGACATGAAGTATTATTCTAATGCTCCTCAGCTCACACACTCCCTAGAGATAGATGAGGAGAAGGTGGCCGGCTGGTCAGGGTGTAGGTGGGCTTCTGTTGTTCTGTCTTGTGACACAGGGTCTCACTGCAGCCCTGGCTGGCCTGGAACTCACTAAGTAGACCAGACTAGCTTCAAACTCAGATTTGCCAGTCCCTGCCTCCTGAGTGCTGGGATTAATGGTGTTTTTGCCACCAAATTCAACTGTTAATTGGGTTTTTGATACATTGGATTTAAAGTCTTTGGCAAATCCTAAGTGGTAATACATGGTAGGAGCATGAATTAAGAATTAAGAATCTGGAGCTAAGGACAAGAAAAATAAATTGAACAGCATAAAGATGGTACCTAAAGTCTTAAACCATTAAGTGAGATTGTCTAAGAAAGAAGACACAGAGAAAAAAGCCTTAAGGGCTGCCTGTGATTGATGCTCAGCAAAGAAGAAAATTTACAAGGGCCACAGAGCAATTCCCACGCCCAGTCGACAGAGTCACACACAACTCTTCATTGGGTGCAGTGGCCTAAGAAGGAAAGATACAGAGAAAAACAAAACAAAACAAAAACCTTAAAGACCGCCTGTGACTGATGCATAGATGAAGAAGTTTCTCTTTGCGCCCCGTCCCTTTACTTCCCCACTGACCCCAGACTGAAGAGTACACCTGTACTCTTGGATGACTGTCCTCAATTACCACTCTCTGCACACAAGAGAGGCTGTTGCTTGCTGACTTCTAGTAACCAACAAAGGCTGTATTCCTATGGCTCTGTAAAACGGAAACAGTTTCCTGCCCTAGGTGATAGGCCTGAGAAGAAAGTATGTGTTTTTTGAGGCAGGGGCTCATGTAGTTTAGGCTAATCTTGAACTTGCTATGTAGCTGAGGCTTGGCCTTGAACTACTGATCCCTCTGCCTCCTGAATGTTGGATATCACTGGCCTGGCAAACAAACAAAAGGCAGTTTTGCTTAAGCAGTTGAGTACCACAAAATATACACATTAAGTGTTCAATTAAAATGATTTCCAGTAAATTTACTGAGCATCACCAAAATCCAGTTGTAGAATATTTTTATCATTACAGTAAGTTCTCTTCTGCCTAGTTATATTCAATCCATATTACCACACACAGCACCAGGCAACAGCTGATCTACTTTGTCTTGTTTTGAATTTTTGTTTGGGAGAGAGGGGTTCACTGACCAAGTTGGTTTTGAAACTCAATTCCTCTGCCACCCAAATGCTGGGATTAAAGGTGTGAGCCACCTCCACCATAGGGTGCACGTACACACATGAAGGAAAACACCCATACAACTAAAATAAAATTTAAAAAAGCAAGCGAGCCCCCAAAACTGCTACATATTTCAACATAGCTGCTTGCTGTTCCCCTTTTCTATCCTAACAGAAAATAAGTTGCTCCCCACCAAGGATAAGGCTCTTTGAATAGATTACAGTAAACCTATATAACTGAAACTGGAAATACTGTATAAAAATTTACAATTATTTATTATTAGCTGAAAATGTACTTAATGATGAAACTCCTGCTGTCCTCCAACCTTGTCTTTTGGCATGCTTCTGGAAGCAACACAAGTTGCTCTAAGAAACACAGTCCCTTCTATGGTCACTGCAGTTGGTCTCTAAGTTAGAGGCCAGCCTGGTCTACAGAGTGAGTTCCAGGATGACCAGAGATACACAAAGAAACCCTGACTCAAAAAAATAAAAAGCCAACCAAACAACAAAAACAAACACCACCAATAAAAAGAATGTATGTGCACTATGGACAAGCCTGCTACCAATGGAGGTCAGGAGAGAGCACAGATCCCCTCGAACTGGAGTTATAGATGGTTGTGAGCTACCAGGCAGGTGCTGGGAATCTGACCTGGTTCTTCTGGAAAAGCAGCCAGTGCTCTAACTGCTGAGCCATCTTTCCATCCCACTTACCTGCTTCTAAACAGCTCTTCAACTAACCTCATTTCAGCCCCTTTAATACATTCACAGCTGACCTGAACAGCTGGTCTCAGAACCCTTTAGGACTCCAGGATACACGCTGTCATGGCTGTCTTACTCTCTGTAACATGCTCTACTAGTTAGGTCTGGGCAGCTCTGCCAAAGCCTCCACTTCACTCCTGTCACTTCCCCTGGTGTTTGTGACTGTTTCATTGAATGTTTTTACTACCATTTCTATAAGGATTGTGGGATAACCACAAGCAATAATGTTTGATCATTTTTTTTTAACTAGGAATTACATATAAGAAAAAGCCCACTTACAGGGTATTGATAGCCCAAGATGGTGATTTCATTCTAGAAATCGACAGCTGACGCTAAAGTGACTAAATTATAACTGCTGAAAGGTATAAAACGTTTCTGAGCTGGAGAGATGGCTCAGCAGTTAGGAGCACTGGCTGGTCTTCCAGAGACCCTGGGTTCATTTCCCAGCACCCAGCTTACAACTGTCTGTAACTCCAGTTCAAGGGTATCTGGCACCCTCAAATAGACAGACATACAGGCAAAACACCAACACACATAAAAAATAAATGAACCTTTAAAAAAAAAGTCTCTCTCTAGAAGGTCCATTTCTCAATCATGTTATGTTAATTACATGAGTTTCTTTTCTGGGAAGAGCTATAGACATCAACACATGAACAAAAGGACAGTTTACTAACCTCTGCTTCAGCTGCTTGGGACTGTAAAAGCTGTCGTACACGAAGTATGTCCTTTTCAATTTGCTGAATTCTGGCTATTCTTCGCTAAAATAAAAGAGAACAAATCAGATACTCATTTATTTTTTATTTTTATGTGTCTGTATGCACATGTATGTGTGGGTACCTGTGGAGCTGCCTGATATATGTGCTGGTAACAGATTTGCATAAAACACAACATAGCTGTAAAGAAAAAAATATTGTTTTACATCAGGGTTTATTTAAACAGCAGAACTAACATACCTCAAATTTACTCCTGTTTTAATTTAATATTTTTAGAAGTTTCCTAAAGTACCTACTGCAACTAAACATTCCTTTCGTTTGGGCACAGGGTCTCCTTAGTTAGCCAACTTAGCCTAGAGGGTGTGTGGTAGAGGGTGGCCTCGAATTGTGTTCCTTTGCCCTCTGCTTTCCAAGGGAACACTGCTTTTATTTTATTTACAAGAACCACAACGATGGTACAGTCTTGCATTCACACTGAAACACAGTATGCTCACTTATATATTATCTGTGGCTGCTGGGATTAGAGGCATGCGCCACACCAGGCTAGAAGCAGACTCATGTACAACTCAACGGCACCTTTCTAGTCTTTGCTAATATGACCAGATGTCACTGATAAAACAACTGTAAGTATATAACAAATTGATAACAGAAGACTTCACAAAGGCAGGGTAGGAATGGGTTTTGCTTTGAATTTCCCTGAATTATTTACCCGCTATTTTTACATGTCGTACTAGACTTTTCCACCCTTTAAACATACTGTTGGCCAATCCTTTGTCCATTTAAAAACAAGGGCTGTCTTCAAGAATTAATCTTCAGGATTCTCATATTTTACGGATATTAATTAGATTTCTTTATACTATTGAAAATATTTTCCCTTTCTATTCTTATAGGACAGGTGCTTTAAAATTTTATAAAAATAATCTTTATTACTTTTAGGTTTCCATATCCCCACCCCCGTCCCCCGACAGGACTTCTCTGTGTCGCTCTGGCTGTCCTGGAACTCACTCCGTAGACCAGGCTGGCCTCAAACTCACAGAAATCCGCCTGCTTCTGCCTCCTGCATGCTGGGATTAAAGGTGTGAGCCACCACCACCCGGAGAGTTTTCATTCTTTTTTTTTTTTTAGATTTTATTTATTTATTGTGTATACAGTATTCTGCTTACATGCATGCCTGCAGGCCAGAAGAGGGCACCAGATCTCATTATAGATGGTTGTGAGCCACCATGTGATTGCTGGGAATTGAACTCAGGGCCTTTAGATGAGCAGGCAGTGCTCTAAACCACTGAGCCATCTCTCCAGCCTGAGTTTTCATTCTTAAGGCTTCAAATGTTTTAATTTTTTTCTATTAATTTTAGCTCTTTTACATTAAGACTAAGTGCTAGCATTTTTCACAACTATTAACCAACAAATTTCTTTTAAGGTAGAGCTGTTCACATCTGAGCCCCTTTCTGAGACAGGGCTCATTCAATATGGAGCTCAGGCTGGCCTCCAACTCGACTCCTGCTCAGCCTCCTGAACGCTGGGTTAAGTCAGATTAGTCCAGGCTCTGTGGATTTATAACCCAGACGTGCTTGTCATTATCTTGATATTCCTGATGAAGACAAATTCTTAATTTGAATCAGTAAATTTTCATCAGTCTTCTATTTTATAATCTCATCCTGTTTAAGAAATTCTTTTCTATACAGTATCAGAGACATGTTTATGCATATTTTCAACCAAAAAAACAAAAGCTTTACTTTTGACATTTAAACAACTAATCTATCTGAATGCAATGTGAGCAGGAAGGCAAGAACTATATATACTAATTGTAATCTGATAACTAATGGAAATACAAATACATACATGCATATGCATGTGCACATCAATTTTAGCTATCTCCCCAACTATAAAATGTGTAATGTTATAGGTGTTAACTATTACCTCGGACATAATAGTATTCTAACATAAATCCCACTCCCAACCAAGAAGTTATTTGTAATAGCAGCTATTGGGAGAGGGCTGACCAGTTTTCTTAATAGAGAGACACTGGGTCCGTCAGTCACACCCCAGGGCTGACCACTTGCTCAGGAATAACTAGTTAGACAATGCGAAATGGGCTCCATGTATTTTGGTTTCTTTCTTCCTCCCCTTTTTGGTTTTATTTTTGTTTTAAGAGCGAAAATATGAAGTGGATCTTGGAGGAGTTGGAGGAGGGGAAAGGATATGACCAAAATATACTGTATGAAACAACTTAAAGGACAAAATCAACTTTACAGAATACAAGTATGTATTTATACCGCTATACAAATATTAATTTGTCCTATTAGTTGCTATTTAAATATAATCTTTGAATGTTCTTCCAATATGTCTTAAAAGTTTTTTAGAAAAGCAAAACTAAAAAACTCCCCATGCTCACTCTGGAGCAGATGGGGGGCGGGGGAGCAGGCAGGCCTGGCTGGGAGGACGGGCAGTGTGAACTGTTTTACAGGCCTAGACCACTAGGCCATCACACATTTGTGTGCACACACAAGTGTTCAACAGTAAAATCAGACAATGTTCTTCTGACCTTAGTGTGGTTTATTCTCAGCCTCACCCCTCAGTCTGTCTTCCCTCAGGGTCTTCATGTCTCCTGTGTTTCTCAAACATGGGCTGCTGCTGCTTCTACTTTTATTTTTTGGAAAACTTCTGAATTTTACCACACAAACTTAGATTATAAGAAATACCAATCTCAAAGCAGCTAAAACTAGTTATTGGCTGCCAGGAAATCAGCACCTCCCCTGTGACTCTATGCAGAAATACAGCAGAGGCACAGTGATGTCAATACTGGTTATCATGGCCAACAGTCACAAGAAACTGTCATCCTGTAAAACAGTGCCGACATGAGACAGGCTGTGAAGTGCTTTCCTTGATGGTGCTGGAGGGTGGACTGAAGGCCCTGTGCGTGAGAGGCACCCATCACTGCCATATGGAGTTTAAGAACATCATCAGAGTAGTGACGTGTGCAGTGTGAGAAGACGCCATTCACCTGTGCTCGCTTCTCCATGTCCTGGCAGGTGCCAAGCTGCTCCTCCATTGCAGCCCTGATCTGCCTTGCTTCATATTCCAGTTGCCTTCTTGTCATATCTGTTTGTAGGGAAAACTAAAACCACAAATAACATATTAATTTCTCACTGTCTATTAGTAAAACCAAAAACCACACAAATGTCAACTGAAAAATTGAGTAAATAACTATGTAAGTCACCATACTTGAGAAATCTATTTTTTTTCTCCAAGGAATCCTAAAACCTGAGTATGGGCACCAGGAGTAGCTGGCATTCCTAATGAAGATTCACAGCTGCCTCAAAGTAAAAAATGATTAACTTAAGACTGTTTCGTTGAAAATATGTAATTGGTCCAATTAAAGTGAAACCTTATGACTTTTCCCAGCTGAAGAGGCACCTGATTAGTTGATTTTCGTGATGCTAGGGGCCAACTAGACCCTTATGCATACTAGGCAGGCACAGTACTGCTGAACTATACCCCACAACCCTGAGGAACTGCTTTCAACTCTTAAAACTACTATTCTGGGCAGCAGATGTAGCTCAGTTAGCAGAATACCTACCAAACATGCCACATAAACCTATGTATGATGGCACAGACCTGAAATCCCAGCCCTCAGCAAGTGGAGGCAAAGAGGATCAGAGGTTCAAGATCATCCCTGGCTGCACAAGAGAACTAGGCTACATGAAACTCTGTCTCAGACAGAAACAAAACAAAACAAAACAAAACCTAGTATATTAACATAGACAACATTGGGGGAGACTCAAAAACAGGCATTCACTGCTCTTAATGTTTTGGTTTTAAGGTAAGGATTAACTAACTGCCTTATGTGTACAGGCTAAATAGAGAAAAAAACTCCATTTTTAGAATGAAGAAAATGGAGTAAGAAAAAAAAAACCTATATCTAAAATAAATATTAATAGTCCGACAAAATCAACACCGACTTTGGTAGTACTTCACAAAGTGGTGTTAACCCTTACTGGTCCTCACAGTGGGATAACTTCCAGGTGTACAAAAGCATAAAAAGAGCAGGCTATGAACTGAGAGTAGAGCAGTCAGCAGACATCAGGAGTCATGGGAGAACGCAGCAAGGCTGTGAGACTGCACATGCCCCTCGTGCTGTCTGGAGGGAACTGCTCCTGCCGTGAGTGTCCAATGACTCCAGACTCATGTCTTTTTAAGTTGCCCTCGCACAAAACACTCATGTGCAGAATGCATTCTTGCAGACACACCAAATGGTCTGCTTGTTACTTATTTATTTATTTAGACACAGGGTCTCACTATGCAGCCTTGGCTGGCCTGAAGCCACTACATAGACCAGGCGGGACTTGAAATTACAGAAACCTGCCTCCTCTGTCTTCCAAGTGCTGGGCTTTTGAGACTCAAGGGAAGCACCACCACGCCCCACTGAATGTCATTTCTTACTCTCTCTGAGTCTATATTGTTATTTCTCTCACTTGTCCTCCACTTCCCAACATGCTAAAGGGACAGAGCATGTCATGATAATATGGTTTTGAGTTGGTAAGTGTAAATCCCAGTCTCTGGCCTCCATCTTTGGAGGCCCCGCCCCTGTGCCCCTTGCCACCTCCCCGAGGAGGGTCAAGGTAGCCCGCCAAACCTTGACCCCTCCCCAGAGGAGGTCAGTTGCCCTCAGGGCCACCTGAGAGCACAGGAGTCCTATTAAACCTGGACATCTTTTAATTCGGCTTGTTTTGATTTGGCATGATTGGGATTTTTGCTTTGACAGACAGCTCGTGTTAGAAAATATTTCTAACAGTAAGTGGTGCGGTATTTTGATAAACAGGTCAATATTTCCACATGGAACAAGTGGAAATAAAGTTTGTTAATTTGTTTTCCCAAAAAGAAAGCAAACTATAGTAAATGATTATAAAGTATAAGCAAGTTTAAATTTACTAATGCTATTAATGGCCCATAATGATTACATATTCTGGTGTATTCTATCAAACATGATTACTTAAGGAATTTGACAGCTAATCTTTACTTCCGATAGTAACCCACAGCTCTTGAGTTGTAAAATATACCAAAGCCCTTTCTTGACCCTGATTTCATGGAGACAACAGGGCTCTGGATTTTGTATATTCTCCAATCATAGTCAATGATTAAAAAAAAAATTGAAAATCTCACCATCCCTTCTGGATCTCTTAATCTTTATTCATCATAAACCCCACAGCAGCTGTCTTGCCCTGTGTCTGATGTCTTAGTGGCCAGGGAGAAGCTGAAGGGCACTGCAGGAAGAGGGGTCCTTCTCCCTCCCAAGACTCCCGACTACTCTAGGAGAGTGAACCCTTCAAGCCTGGAGTTCCAACTAGTAAACTCAGGAAACCCAGTTAGCTATATTCTTCTATTTTCGCTTTCTGTCTTCTGTGTTCTCTCAATACTACTACGAGAAAGAGAAAGCCGAAGCTGAGAGCACAGGCTACACTGAGGCAGTGTCTTACTGCAGTCCAGGCTTTGGCTTCACAACCACCTTCAGGGTCAGCATCCCAGAATACTGTGGTTATGAGCATGAGCCACACACCTGTTTCATTTTCCTTTTTTAAATATCACATAAAATACTGATAAAAGATACAGTCTTAAGATTCTTAATGTATTTCAGAAGCTTTCTTTTTTCTTTTATTTTTGAACAGGACCTCATATATCCCAGACTGGCCTCAAATTACTATACAGTTGAGGGTGACCTTCAGTTTATTTTTTTTAAGAGTTATTATTTTTAATTTACGTGTATGAGTATTTTGCCTGCATGTATACATGTATACCATGTGTGTGCTTAGTGCCCACAAAGGCCAGAAGAGGGTGTCAGGTCTCTGAGGACTGAAGTTACAGATGGTTATGAATTTTCATGAGGGTGCTAATTTCCAAGTGGGTGCTGGGAAGCAAGCCCAGGTCCTGCAGAAGAGCAGTGCATGCTCCTAACTGTTGAACTCTCTCTCTAGCTCTTTGCATTTCTGACACCGCTGCCTCAAATCGCTGAGTGTTAAGATTACATGTGGGGAACAGAGAAAGGCCCGAGTATGTGAAGTTCTGAGCAAATCTATATTGTTAACATGGGCAAGGCTATGTCAAAAACCCCATAGCCCCAGACCCATGGGAAATGGCAAAGCCTTCCCTCCTGGTCTAAATGCCTACCACAATGCTCTCCCTTTGAATGTTTATGGCTTGAAGACAGCTCCCCTACAGAAACTGCTCCTACTAAACCTGCAATAACTTCACCTCCTTGTTTAACATTATATAAAAAATATGCTGAGCTTCCAGGGTACTGCTTCTCCATCAGAGAACCCAGTCCACTATTTCTGTGTGTTCATGTGTGCTTGTCTTTTCTTCATTTCCCCCATTGCCTCAGTCAGGCCCATCTCTGGAGCTGTGCTGGCCACAGCCATTACAGGCATGTATTACTGTATCCAGTTTATGACGAGCCTGGGGTTGACCCAGAGCTATATGCATGTTGGGCAATAAAGGTGCACATCCTTAATATAGGTTATCCCACGAGTAAAAGCTAACACAGCTAGGGACAAGTCTGCAGGATTATTTTTAACTATTCGTTTGTTTGTGTGTGTGCATGTGTGTGCAAAAATGCACGTGCATGGCACAGCAGGAGTGTGGAAGCCAGGAGACCATTTATGGAACTTAGTTTTCTCCTACCACCAGGTGAATTCCTGGGACTGAACTCAGGCTGCCAGGTAGGCATAAAAGCCCTTTTACCTGCTGAGCCATCTCACTGGCCTCCATTTCACAATTTTAAACATGGGAGTATGTGCTAAAGGGAGTCTAGAATTCACACAACAGTAAGATCCATGACTACAGCTATTAGCACTTGCACCTAGATAGAGTAAGGTTCAAATTGCCTTCAAGGATATTTTAGTTGTAAAAACTATCTGGCAGGATTCCTGTATTGTACAGAAAAACCCAAGCAGATGGTTTAATGTTTCTACCAATTAAACATACAGTTATCTAGTAGAATCTCAATCCAAATTCATGGGGATTAAAATAAACATGTTGGTACACAGTAAACGAAAGCTGTCAACAAGCTGGCATGGCAGCAGGCCTGCACTCCCAGCACTTGGGAGGATCAGGTCCTCTTCAGCTATACAGCGAGTCTGAAGTCAGCCCAGGCTACAGGATACCCTGTGTCAAAACCAGAACCAAACCCCACAAAAACAAACAAACGGAACAAAAAACAAGAAATGCTTATTAACCATTATATACTTAGGTTAATAGCTAATTAAGACACATTATAATTTATAAATCATTAGATATGCAGTTATCTCAAAGTCTTCATATATAATCTGAGAACTTTAAAAGATCAAGTTATTCAATCTAAGCTGTGCTGCCCAGGTACTTACGTTTTCAGTTAAAGGCAGACTATCTATTCTTTTCGTGAGGTTCTGAAGTTGAGCATAATACCAGTCTTTTTCCTTTTCTTCTTTGTCAAGATCAGCAAGGAGTAATGATCTGTGTTTAAAAGAAAGGTAAATTTACACAAGCTACTGCATATTGCCTAAGAATAACTCTCCAGCTGTCACTGTAAAACAATAGTGAACTAGTGAAAGTCTGACTTGGATTGTGTAGTAGGACTTAAGGTTTCATGCTCACTGACATCTGAGTACCAAATGAGTCCCTTCCCTGAGTAAGACGGTTCTCAACCTGACCAGTGACAAGCTTCAGCCAAGGGCTTTCCTTCATACAGTCTAAGAGGTAAGTGAAGGGTGTGGACAGCACAAAGTTCAAAGCCAGTGGAAGAACAAATACTACACTAAAGGAGTTAGGCCAGCAGCGATGACACTGGGAAAAGCAAGATTTCAGCTGCTGAGCAACAATACTGTGAACAGACCTATCACATCTGCAGTCAGAGAAAGCTGCTCTGCAGTAGAGGAACTTAGCTTGGAATCTGAAGATGAATTTATGTAATTCCTGAAGAACCAGCCCCACCATATACCTTACCATTATAAATATAAACAAAATACTGTTACTAAGATAAAACTCAAGAGGATTACAAAAGAACAAGCTCCTTATTGTTTTGTATGGTTCTTTTCCCAAAGCAATGTATGTTATAATTTTCTTGTGCTATTTCCAGAGGTTTTCTATGAAGATGCACAGAATAATGTGCATAATTACATGTATGTTTAAAAATATAAATATTCTATTATTAGCATATGTTGCCTTACACATTTTTCACTTAAAAAATTTACCTTGGGGGCAACATTCCACGTGAGAACAAAAGACCTACTATGTACTTCTCGATAGCTGCCTAATATCCCATGTATCTAACAATATTGATGAACCCATAAAGGAGACATACTATGGCCAGCCAGTTCTTTGCTGGAGAGCACTTAGCGTCTTTTAAATATTTTTCTATTAACATAAATATCACATGACTGTCTTTATATAATAATAATAAAGTACTTCATTCCATGATAAATTCTGAGGGCACATGCATTTTAACTTACTATTCCAGTAAGGTGTTATACCAACTTATAACATACAATTTTCATGAATTTAAGTGTATGACACAACTCTGTGTGTGTGTGTATGTTTTGTTTGGTAGGTTTTTCAAGACGGGGTTTTTCTGTACAACTGTCCAGATTACCCTAGAACTCACAGAGCTCCTCCTGCCTCTGCCTTCCAAGTACTGGGATTAAAGGTGTATGCCACTATGCCCAGTTATGACACAACTTTTAATATCTTACATACCTGAATTTATAAACCTCCAGGATATCACTATGACTTTAACTGATTTACCTTAATGTACATGAGACTATTTTCTGAGTTTGCAAACCTCCCTTTTCTGTAACTTTGCTTCTCATTTAGAGGACTTCTATATTGGGAATGGCAGTACTTAGTCACTAGGTTGCATATGCATTTTTATCACTTATAATAGTTTTGTTATTTGGAAAATTTGGATTTTCATGTAGTCAGATCTGTGAACGTGTTCTATTATGGGATCTGGAATTTGGCCACATGTGAAGATGCTTCCCACTCTGATGATATTTTTAAAATTCTGTTTGGTGTTTCCTTGAGAAACATTCATAATGAGTACAAATGTATGTAGAAGGTTGCATATCTTGCTGAGATCACTTTTCCTCAGAAATAATCTCAAAGACAAGCAACCTTAATCCTAAGAAAATAAATGGGTAGGAACTGGCAAGAGATAAATGATGCCAAACAAGAGCCAAGAACATTTGCCACTTAAGTATCAGAGAAGCTGAGATAAAAGGAACCTGCCCTCAGTCTGTCCTCTTACACTAAGAAACACGAAGGCACTTCCATGCACATGCCATACCTACTACATAAGGAACAAATGTTACCTTTCTTTTTCAAGCTCTTCCAAATATCCGGTACTTTCTCTGCTTCCATTTACAAATGCTCTTCTTGGGAAGGACCCCATGGGAACAGGACTGCACTCTCCAGAACGGCTGGATACTGACCCTTCCCGGCTCCCATAGGAGCGAAGGGACATTTTTGAGCGTAGTTTCACTCCAGGGAAATTGCTATCCAAGTTAAATTCTAAGCAAAGACAAATTCTTGTGTAGTAACAGTTTTATGTCATGTAAAATATTACTAAAGCTACTACATTATTTTAAAAGAAGTCTCAGGTTTATATTTTAACTACAAATGCACATGGCTGAATAAATAATTATTTAGACTAGTCATAATTTCCCTTGCAAAGTCAGCTTGAGTCATGAAGAAAACAAATATGTTAACAGGATTACACAAAATGTCCATCCTTGGATTCCCTGTGATAATATTTAGGGACTCAAAAAGCAATTAGTCTAGTTTCAATTATTACTAAGCAGGGTCCCTGTCTGACACTAGAATTTCTAGGCAACAAAGTGAGAAAGACATTTAAAACAGATCCTATTAGAAACGGCATAGGAAAAGCTATCACCTCCATCCCAGATGGAACACAAAAGACAATACCCCTTGAATCTACCTGCCAAGGGAGTCTTGTGAGACATGGCATATTGAAGCATATTTAGTGATTGGTCGAATGCAATGAATTTAAAAAGTAGCTCAGAATTTCCAAGATGAAAACGTAAAATCGTACATTTAAAACAACGGACAAACAGACCTTCTATCTATTTGCATTCAAGAGCTATGACCAAATGTGGAAATGGGAGGAGGAAGCTGAGCCCAGTGTCCAAACTGAGAGCAGCTGAACTTCAATCAGTTGTCATGCTGAATCTAAAATAGTATTTTTAAAATACTTAAAAAAATGTACCTTTAAGGCGCTCTAGTAAGTCAATCTGTCCAGAAGAAGTCATAGTTTCATCTTCAATACTTCCCTGTAGCTGTTTAAGTACTTCCTATTGAAAAGAGCACAGTACATTAACATGAAATTCTAAGTAACTCCTTGAAGACGTGAATCTGTATTTCTTGGCATTTAGATATGACCACGGAGAAAGCTACTTCAGTTTAGCTACAGTGTATATTAAATATATTACTATTATTCACTGTTATATCCCAATAACAATAATAGTGGCATTTTGTGGTAGTGGGGATTATGATGAGTCTCCACGCAAGACACTTCATGGCACACTTAAAAGGAAGGTATGGGGTGTTATGATCAAACTGCATTATCTGCATACTTGAAAAGACTTAATGAAACAAACACTTATTTTGTACAGTATAGGCTAATAAAATAAATCTGTTTACTTTTATGAAAAGTGGAATTATTATCATTTTGAATCAGCTGACACCTACAGACTTGCTTAAGCTGTAAAAAATGACTGTTTAGAACTCGTACCTCTTGGGCCTGTATATGCATGACCAGGACATGAGTCTGCTGTTTAGCAGCTTACTGCCCAAGTCCACAGAACACTTGAGCAGACCACTAGAGCATCGACTTACACTTGGCAGATACCCACGTGCTAGCTCTCTTGACCTTGATGCCATTGTCTTCCTTCTCACATAAATTACTTCATAATTTTTTTTAAAAGTTTGAAAGTCATTTTCAATCTATTTTTTCTGTCCAATTATCTGTAAACCTGTCTCTTATTCATATTCCTTAGTAACTATAGTCCCGCATATGGAAGCACGTCACTCTAGCTCCAGCGCGTCCTTAGTAACTATAGTCCCGCATATGGAAGCACGTCACTCTAGCTCCAGCACGTCCTTTGGCCAATTTGATTTTGAAAATGTACTGAATGTCTGCCACCCTAAAACTAAAGGCAGCGAGCGTTACTGTGTGGGGAAGTGATCTGCCGCAAAGTGAGCCAAAGCAGGAGGGGCAGCTCTGACAATAAATGAGCTGTGGGCTGAGCGCATGACCTTCAAAAAGACCACGCTGTTATCTGAAGGTCTTGGGTAGGGAGGTGTGGGGATGTGAAGGTGAATGATGTTCATGTGGAAATCATCTCAAGAGAGTATCAGCACTGTGAGAATGAGACCATATTCATATGGGGACACCTCCCTTACGTGAGTGCAGAGCATGCCCGATGGCTAGCTGTCAACTGCAGGCCACTTCACCTCTTTCCTAATTTGAAACTATCACTGTAGACTGCCTCTGACTTTCCCCCAGGGTCCTAATCTCCTTCCATCCATGGCGACCACCTGTAGCAGTCTTTTAACAACCTTATCATCCTATGACAAGATGACCACAGCATGTCATACAGAAAAAGAAAGTATGCAAAAAAAAAAAAAGATACCATTGAACACGTTTGTATAGAATGACAAGAAAAAGCTTCTTTTTACCTCGGTGATGGAATCACAAATATGAATCAGTGGACGAGCTGGCCGGAGAGCTCGGTGGTAGAGCGCTCACCTAGACACACAGGCCCTAGGGCTGAGCATTAGTCCCTCCCCAAATCCCTACACAAACTCAATTATCCTGGTATTGCTTGCATTTCCTAATCTTAAAACTGGTTAAATTCACAACTTGTAATAAAACTACTTTTTTAAGTCTCTGAGGTAAGACTTACAATCTGAATTTGAATCATGGAACCCACATGGCAGAAAAAAACTGACTCCTACAAATTGTCCTCTGGTTTCCATAAGTACAACATACACACACACATGCATGCATATAGCAGGTAAATAACTGTGAACAGAAAGTCTGTGGGCTGAGCACAGCTTAGCAGTAGAAAGCTTTTTGTAGAGAATTAAACCTATCAAGGCTGATACCAAAGCCTCTACACATTTGTTAGAAATATATTGATAAAAGCAGCAATGTAAGTAAAACAAATTTTAAGGATAAAATTTTTTAAGGGTTTTATGAATAGCAATTCTAGAAAGTATCAGCTTGTGCCAATTCGTCTTTTATGTTATCTTTGTTAAGTGCTTTGACTTTACGAACTTCACTAAGCAAAGCTGGACATGCCACCTCACTCCGATCCAGTTACTCTACCTTAAGATGAAAACATTTTGCATGATTTATACTACTTACAGCTTGCAATGAATAGTCTATGCCTACTCTTTAACAAAAATAACCCCAGTTGTATTTCTATCGTGAGGCTCAATTTATACAGGTACAGATCTTTAAGATGTAAAGATGGCTTATCCTTTCCAGCTTTGGTGGCCTCAAGTTCTCACCAGTGTATCTTCAGTCCCCAGAAACAGCCACCATGCTGCAACTAGACAGTATACAGCCCTTTGAGTCTGTTTTCTGCTTTAACACAATCACCTGTAAGATGCCTCCATATTATTGCATGTATTCATCCATTATTCCTTTGGTGAAGTATAGAATCTACTATATGAACACACTCCTGATTTCTTCTCCTCCTGATGGGACATTTGGATGGCCCCAGTCTGAAGGTTACTATGAAGACTGCTAGTATGATCACTCTGGACAAGTATCTCGTATATAAGCACTTATTTCTCTTGGGGTGATTTCAAGCTCAAATGTTGAATCACATGGTTTACCTTGAGAAGAAACTGTTGTTGTGTGTGTTTAAAATAGGTCCATCAGCAGCGTGTGAGCACTTCAATATCCCAATTTATGTGAAGCAGTCTTTTAAATCTTAGTAATTTGAGTAGGTGTAAGATGATCTTTGTATTTCCCCAATGACAGGTGATACCCAATTACTTTCCATTAGTGTACCTGGCCACTTATCTTCCTTCTTGAACTGTCTTCTTAATTCATTTTGCAAAACACTGGATATTTAAACCCATTTATCTGTCTACTCGTGTGTGTGTGTGTGTGTGTGTGCGTGTGGCAAACCTGAGGGGATCAGGAAACTTTCGGGGGTCAGTTCTCTTCCATCTTATTGAGGCAAGGGCCACTCTCCTTTCTGCTGCTGCCGAGCCAGATACTCCAGGCTAATGAGGCCTTGAGCTTTTGGGAAATGTATTCTCTTGTCTTTGCCTCTCCTCTTACTTTGGGAGTGCTGGACTACAAATGTCAGGAGCACATTTCCTTCTGGGGGTCACCCTGCTTGTGCCACCAGTGCTTTAACCTTGCCAACTGACCATCTTCCCAGCTCCCCAAACTAGATATTATTGTTTATAGTAGAAGTCCTTTATATATTCTGAAACAAGTTCTTTTGTCAAATATATGTGCAGTGTGGTAAATGATTTTCCTTAGTTGATAATGGCCTGTTTTTCATTTTCTTATTGAAGCCTTCTGGAGATAAGAATTTTTAATTCTGATGAAGCCTGTACTGGCTAGTTTTATGTCAACATGCACAAGCTACAGCTGTCAGAGAGGAGGGAGCTTCAATTAAGAAAAAAGCCTGGGCTATAGGCAGGCCTATTGGGCATTTCCTTAATTAGTGATTGATGGAGGAGGGCTGAGCCCATGATGGGTGGTGCCATCCCTGGGCAGTTGGTCCTGGGTTCTATAAGAAAGTGGGATGACCATGCCATGCGGAGCAAGCAAGCAAGCAGCACTCTTTCATAATTTCAGCATCAGCTCCTGTCTTCAGGTTTCTGCCCTGACTTCCTTTGATGATAAACTGAGATGTAGAAGTGTAAGCCAAATAAACCCTTCCCTCCCCAAGTTGCTTTGTGGTGTTTCATCATAGCAATAGTAACCCTAAGACAAGTCAGTACCAGGATAATGGGATATTTCTGTGACATATCTGACCATATTTTGGGGAGGACTGTGGAAGGACTTTGGAACTCTGGGTTAGAAAAGTCACTGAGTGTTCAAAGTTTGGTGAGCTATTCTGTAGGAGCAGGGAGGATAAGAATGTTGAGGGCAGTACAGAGGCCCGGCTTGTGAAGTTTCAGAGGGAAGTTAAAAAGAGTCGGTCACGGTCATTTATTTTGAATTCTGTGGCCTTGTTTGCTGGGGCTGAAGAATCAGCTGTGATAAACAAGATACCAGAAACTGCTTTGCTGGGATACTCGAGGCTGTTTAGCTGGGGCTGAGAAATTTGTGGTAATTAAGAAGAGCCCAGCAGGTGAGATCTTCTGGGAAGTGTTTGGTTCCTAAGAGTCAGAACACTTTTTATTGTGGATACAATTACCTGTCAAAATTTATAGCATTTCTGGCACCTTACAAATTTTCATTTTTTCATTACATTCTATTTATGTCAAGAATCTTTGACTAACTCCAACTTCTACATTACCTCCTACTTTTTGTTTTCTTGATTACCATTTTCTTATTTTTTTTATTTTTTATGGTTTATTTAACTTTTATTTTATGTGTATTGGTGTGAAGGTGTCAGATCCCCTGCAACTGGATCTTCAGACAGTTGTGAGCTGCCATGTGGGTGCTGGGAATTGAACCCGGGTCCTCTAGAAGAGCAGTCAGTGCTCTTAACCACTGAGCCATCTCTCCAGCCCCCATTTTCTTGTTTCTTAAAACTTGACAATAAGCCAATGATGTGTCTGTAAGAACAAGAAAGACTTAAGATGAGTGTATTTTTTATAATTACTCCCTGCTGGGGTTGCCCTCTCCCATCCCAACAGATGCAGTGAATGGTTTGAACCTAATTTAGTTTGCAGGTCATTTCAATCTATTTGGTTTCTTGAGTATGTCCTTTTTATTTGGATTGAAACCATGGGCGTCTGTTTCCTCGGCCTTCAACCCCCTCCTCTATACAACTCCAGATCCGACACGTGGTTGGGAGCCACGCCTGGCGCAGCAGATGCGTCCCTCAAACATCCCACTACAGCTTCCCATCTCTGCATGACTTTCTGGTTCTTATCTCTTTAGCATTCAAAAGCCATCTCTTGGAGTTGAGGTTTTTAATCTGGTCCAATAAGTTCAAATCCTGGCAAACACTTTATGAAACTAAAGTTACTTTCTCTGTAGCAAGTCCTACAAGCTAATATTATGCCGTCTCTCTCCCCTCCCCAACCCCCGCTCCTCCACGACTCAGCATCCACAGCAAAGGCTGCCATGGCCAGAGCTCTTCTCACCTGCCTTCATGTGTGCTCCCCTGCCCAAGCTGTCAGTTTGTGCCCAGGAGAAAGCTTGGCTTGCACTTATGTCCCCAGAGAGGAAAGTCATCAGTAACCTCAGTTTGCTCTGCTTCCCCTGACACAGTGCTTCTTCTGCAGTCTTTTAGTAGGTGTATTTAAAGAGGGGCTCTCAACATAGCACACTCAGATAGGTGGTCTGTTCATATCCTCTAATTCATTCTTAATCTACATTCTCCTGTGCTAGCCCACAGTATTTTTATGTTTTTATAGTGATGTCATGTAGCCAACAACAGTA
Organism: Ondatra zibethicus; assembly: GCA_004026605.1. Lineage (NCBI taxonomy): Eukaryota > Metazoa > Chordata > Mammalia > Rodentia > Cricetidae > Ondatra > Ondatra zibethicus. The sequence continues at coordinate 266,718 of PVIU01000223.1, forward strand.
TCCTATTTTGCCACTAGGTGGCAGTACTGCTTATATTTTAGGCTTCCCTGGTTTAATCTGAAGATGTCTTGCCTTGCTTGGTGGTGACAAGGTTAAAGGTCAGGAAACAAACTTTGCCATTGTTCAATGTGTTCTAAAGAGTGTTTGAACTACTGTATTGCATTAATTTTTAACCCAACATGGAAAGCACCAACAGTTTCAAAAGCATCTTTTTACAAATCTATATAAGACAAAACAGGTCACGGTTCCTGTTCTTCAGCAGCACAGAGCCGGTTAGGAAGCAATCCATAAATAACTTCATTGACGGCTGTAACTACTACCATTCCATAAGCCCAGTCCTAATGAAACAGGTCTGCAAGGGTGTGTGCAGAAACACCTTAGAGAAATCGCTGAATTTAGGCGCACCTTAAATTTATTCCTCCTGTGCCTGGTTTATAAGCAAGTAACCCAAGGTGTGACTCGAATGGTCACTCTCAAAGACACTCTACTTTCAGCATGGAGATGGAACTAATGTTGACTAAAATGTCTCTTCCAAAGTGTTTTTTAAAAACAATTTTTGGATTTGCTTAAATAGTTAAATGAAAACCTCAAGCTAGAACTGAGTTCTGTATGACAAATCAGATATGTACCATTTAAGCAGGCCCTTCAGGAGGAAGTGTGCAATGTATATGCAGTCAAGCAAACCAAAATGTGTCTGTACATTGTATCCCTGAACTCTCAAACAGATGCCCTGTACAAGTTTAAAGGGCACTGTGCTGTAAGTGTTGCGATAACAAATGGCTTTTTAACCTATTAGGTAACTGACTCTGGTGTTTTAAATCACTGATAGTAGCTTGTGGTAAGAAAAAACAAATCATCGTTTATAGTTAGCCTATTTCCAAAATGATATGAAGTGGCTATTTTGGAGACGTTATTGCCAGAGAGATTTTATGGCAATTAGAATGGGAAAGATAATAGGAAGATGCGGCAGTATGTAAGAGCCGAGCTGCTAGGAGGCCGGAGCTAAAGGATAAAGCAGGAAGGAGAACACTTTCACCCGTGAGACACCAGTCTAGAAACGAAGGGAGACTTCGAAATGACAGAAAAAGAACTAGATAGAATAGGAAATATCTATAGAGGAGGAAAAGTGGAGTATTCAGAGGAAAAGTCAGAAATCAAGATGTTGAAATAGCCAAGCAACAGAAACAACACAAAACAGAACTTTCCCTCAGAGAAGGAAGTAAACCATTTCTGTTGACATTCTCCAATTTTATGACGTTATTGTATTCGGTGGGAATCTGCCTAACTGATAATTAAAGTAACTAAAGTTTTAATCAATTACTTGAAATATTTTCCCTTCTACACACTAAATATTTTACTGTGTAAGTTTTCTTGCTATCTGGCAAACCAACATCAGGGCTTAGAAGTGTCATGGAAATCATTCTCTAGGCTTATGATGCCTGCATTTTCCAAATAAGACAATGTAATATTTGAGATACACTGTAAAATAAAGCTAGTTTCTATAAGCTGTACAGAAACCCTTCCCTCTAAACTGAATACAATGATAAAGTTGGGGGTGTTATTTTTAAACTTAAAAACTAGAAAGAACTAGTCACCAGGGCTAATTTATTTTCTTTGAATGATTTGTTATATTAATTTAACACATTTACTAAGAATGTTAACTTTTCTAAGAAAGAGTTTATATATTATTGTTTAAAGTATACTTTTGAGTCAGTAAAGCATCTTAGCTACCCCAAGTCGACAAGAGAATATGGAATGAAAGTGGATCAGCTACAATTAAAAGTTGCAGTCTTGATACCTTCATATTAGATGCCTCAGTTTCCAGTTTTGTAAGATGATTGGAATTATCTTCTAGCTCTTGTCGAAGGTTTGAGTTCTCCATCTTCAGGGCCTCCACCTGCTTTAACAACTGATCATATGAAGCTGCAGCCATCCTTGGCTACCCTTGGACCTATAGGGTTAAAAAGGATTTTGAAATTCACTACTGAAAATGGAGAGGCTGCTTGTTTTGAAGGAAGAGACAATGGCAGCAAGGCTGTCCAGACAGGGATGGTGCCTGTGTGCGGGTTTGGTCGAAGTCACTCAAGCAGCAGCAGCAGCAGCAGCAGCACTTCCTGAGAGGACAGAACACAGGGTCTTAGCTGAAGAGAAACAGGGTTAAAGCAGAAGGCAGACCTCAGCTTATTTGCACAGGGAAGATTTCTATCTGTAAGAATCTTTCAAGGTTAAAGATGATCTAACTAGCCCTGTTATGTCAAACTTACAGAACAAAGCCACCGATAAGGAATTTGTATAGTAATGGATTTCAGTCTTAGATTTGAGCATGGGTTATAGGTTTTCAGAGTCAGAATAGATTAACAAGACCATTCTATCACTTTTATTTAATGAAAGGTTTGTCTTAAAACATCCATGGTGAAATAGTTCTGAAGATTTAAGATGTCACAGAACAGCAGCCATTCACAAAACTGTCACAAAGGAAAAGATAAAACTGAAACTTCTGATGGAAAGGACAGCCCAGTCTATGGAAGAAGTGGTCTGTGTTCAAACTGAGGCTGAAAGATATTTGACAAAAGAAAGTGGATGGGATGACCTTAGAGATAGGACTTCAAAGAAAGTGGAGGGAATAGAGGAGACAAGAAAGAGAGCGACTGGGTAATAAGAGGTTGTTGGTATGATCAGATGCAGAATGATACAAGGCATGTCAAGACTAATCAAGAGAAAAACAAAAGAAGAAAAAAGAAAGAATAACAAGAGTCAGGAAACCCAGATTCTCTTTTTAGTTTAATGTCAACTAATTTTGGAATAAAAATTAAGAATAAACAATTCTGAATTATTTAACACAAAAAATATCACATACATTTTAAAGATCCTGATATAAACTGCTTCCATAAAAGGAAAGAAATCTATTTAGGATAATGCAGGCTGCCTACACCATTGGCTATTCGTGACAATACTGGAGTTGTACAACTCGAGCACCCTAACAACAAACCAAGGGACTCGAATATAGTCAGTTCTACAAGGCCAGAGACACTGGTGAACCTGGGACAACCCAAGGATGCCTAAGAAGGGGAGGCCTGGGCTGGAGACCATCTATAGGAAGTTTCCAAAGTTAAAAACAAGGAGACTCACATTTGGAAGCATGGTCTTAGGCTCACGCACGGTCATCTATCGGTTAACTTTCGCCCCTTCGTTATTTCATTTGTAAAGGCATTTACCACCTGCTTCGACATAACTTAGAGGAATGCTGTTAGGAGTAACAAACTATAGACTGAAAACCAACGATTCTAAGTAAATATATTCTGAAAGCACACGTGTAGCATAACTTCTTTGCGAGACCTTACGGTGAGGCCGCCCTTCCGTTATACCAGGGATGGGGAGAGCTCTCAAAGACAACGGCAAAATTCACATGATTAATCTTTTTTTCTGTTTTATATATGCCAATAATAAACAGGTCCAGAAATACACAGCATATTGAAATCATCTGACAAGTAGGATCCGACAAAGCTCTAATAATTAAGCCTCAAAATAATTTACTTAAATACAATTACAGGTAATGTTACACTAAAATAACAAAACAAGGGAAAAGCTAATGTGGGGGTGTGCTGAGACAAGTCAATTTACATAACCACAAAAAAGAGCAAGCTCTGGCCTCTGGCCAGCAGGCAGAAACTATGGGGGTTGATGTCCATTGTTTGAGCACAAGAGTACAATGCCTACAGCGGCCAGAAGAGGGCATCAGATCCTCTGGAGCTGGAGTTGCAGGTGGGGATCCACCCAACGTTGGTGCTGAGAACCCAAGCACTCTTACTGGCCAAAGCCCCCAGATTTGTTTTGAATGGTGGTCAAGATTTTCATTACCTCTACTCCCCTAAAGAATCTCAATCACTGAAGTCCTTCTGCTCTAACAATAAAATAAGAAAACAATGAGATGTTTCATGGAGGATTACTCTACCTTACAACCCTTCTAGGAGGCTGAAGCTGTCATGTCTTAACCTGCAATTGCTCTATACAAAAATTGGAAATTTTGGCATTTACTTTGTGAATACTTTTCATGCAATCGTAAGAATTTCACACCAAATAGTGTAACTAGAAGTCATTCAACAGCTTTTTTTAAAGGGCTGGAGGTGATGCTCAGTGGTAAGTTCTTGCCTCGAATATACAAGGGGTCAATCTCCAGTACCCACCCAAGCACAACAATGAAGCTTATGTGATCACATAATGTCACCATGCCTTGTGAATTGGAGAAATTCAGAAACCTGACTTGACCGAGAGCATGCAAACACCTCAACTTATTTCCCTGCAGCTAAGATGCCAACTCAGATCCCTGCTCACACCATAAATAGTGAGGTAGGGCAAGAGCAAGCAGAAGGAGGCTATAACCCAGGCTTTACTCAAATGCTTACAAAAAACTCATGCACTGCAGAAATCAAAGCAAGGAATAGAAAGGCAAAAGTATGATCAGGATTAAATGTGGAAAATTCATTATTACTTAAGTCTGGGACTGCTTTTTTTTTTTAAATAATAGAACTGCCTGTCTTGGTTTTAAAAAGAAATATATCTGCTAATACTTTTAGATGATAATGGAGTAAACACTAATGGAAAAATAGCAAAGGAAATCAGGCAAATCATAAAAAAAAATCACCTAAAATCGTAAGATCATAAAAGACCATTAGCCAAACAATAAATATACCAGAAAACATAACTTACCAAAATGATCCCCATAAAGAAATGGGACATTTTTCTAGAAGACTTACAATACAGTTGGGCATGGTGGTGTATAAGGCAGGAGGATAGTTACAAATTCAAGGCCAGCAATTCTGCATAGAAAGACTGGGTTGGAGGAGTCACAATGGCAAAGCTGTTACTACTAGTTTGTATCACTAGACATGAATAGACCACACAGAGAAAACAACTAAGGAGAAGAGGTGTTTTCAATTCCAACAGCCATCCTTGTTGAAAACAATAAATGAAAGAGCTCTTGCGGGCCAGGCCTCTGCTCAATGTGAATGCATGCTTAGCAGGTGTGAAGCTCCAGGTTCAACCCCAACACCAGACAACCAAACACTCCAACTTCCTTAATATGATTCACATCAGCCCTAGAAGAAGCATCCTCCTTATACAGAAACATTAGATTACAGCAATAGCTGACACAAATTAATAAAGGAAATTAGAAGGCAAACCTTGGATGAAGTATTACACAACTGAAATAGTGGGGAACAATATATGAATATACTATAGGACAAACATTAAAATATTCATATGTTCAAATAGAAGGAAGATAGAAGGTGAAACACAAGAAACAAATCCCATTTACAAGAACTGTTAATTCATGCTTCCATATATAAATTTATGGGTTAATCTTCCTAGAGGTAATCCACGGAGAAAACATAGGTGGATGTTGTAAACTTACACAATAATCAACAAGTGGGAAGGCATGCCTGTGCATTAAGATCAGCATCATAAACATGCTACTTTTCCCTAAATTAACATATTTTTATAATTCCAATAAAAATTTTACATAAGGTTTATTTTGGTTGTTTTCTGTAGCTACACATTTGGGAAAAAAAAGGCTAGCAAAAAACATAAAATGACAGTGGAGTAGACCCACCACATATTCACACAAGGCCCAAGCTGTCCTCAAATTCACCACAGCCCAGGCTATCCCCCCACTGGTAGCAAGCCTCTTGCCCAGCCTCCCAAGGGCTGGGACTATACCACCCTGGCTTTCAAATGGTACAGTCTATTTCTAGTTTCCTTAGTTCTGACAGTCAGAAAGAGTGGAGAACTGAATGAGTGTGCATGGGAACTAATCCTTCTCTTTACCGTAGCTAGTCTCTAAGTCCAAAGTTATTTAAATGTGGGTGGGGTGTGTGTGTGTGTGTATGTGTGTGTACACGTTGTTTTTGAGACAGAGTCTCACCACATAGCCCCGGCTGGCCTGGAATTTAATAGTGATCCAACTGCTTCTACTTCTCCAGTGCTGGGATTAAACATGTGTGCCTCTACCAACAGCCTAAATAAGGTTTTTTAAAGCTGTAATATTGACATATAAATAAATCAATCACTAGAATACAAATTTTAAAACATGAAAGTAAACATACATAAGTTGAGTCTATGATAAAGGTAACATTTCAAATATGGGAAAGAAAGGTTTTAGTAATGCTAAGCAGAAGTACAGCCACGAGGAGTGCGCTGCTCCTAAACAGAAGGGCAGCCACAAGGAGTGTAAATAGAAGGGCAGCCACGAGGAGTGCGCTGCTCCTAAACTGCAAACCAGGAAGAGCTGTGGAAGGAATGGGCAAGTTCTGGGCTAGGGATTGAAGCCTGTGCCTGGTGTGCTGAACCACTAGGTTCCCAGCCAGGGAGCAGTGACTAAAACGCTGGGAAGGCCAACTAAAGTTCTCTGATAACAGGATATCTGTTAACTTAGATAGAACAGACTCAGTTCTTAGTCTACTTCAGTTGGGAGAATTTTCTATTTGGTATAACAGCATTACTACGCTGGCATTAAAATAATGAGGCTGGGGGTAGAAATGCAGCTCAGTGGCAAGGTAACCTGCCTAGAATGCACAAGGGCTTGAAGCCAATCTCTAGCAATAAAAAAATTAAAACAAAACAACAACTAAAGACAAAAACACAAAAGAGAAGAGTGTCAGTCACTCCTCTCCCTCCCAACAGCCAAACAGAAGATCCAAACCGTGTACCGATACCTTCCACCAACATATTAAAGGAAAAAAAAAATCACCCCAACCATACACAAACCCTTTAATCCCAGCACTAGGGAGGTGGAGACAGGAGTGCTATGGCTGGGTGGAGAGAGGAATATATAAGGCAGGAGGAGATGGGAGCTCAGTGCAGTCTGAGGTTTGGTGGAGACAGATGCAGTCTGAGGACAGGATGGCACCTTCAGTCTGAGCACTGGTACAGGTAAAAGAACTCTCTAGAGGCTGGCAGCTCTGCTCCTCTGATCTTCAGCATTAACTCCTATGTTTGACTCTAGGTTTTTATTATTAATACCAGTTAGAATTCACACTACATAATTTTGCTACTGTTATGAATTGTAATGCAAATAAATATTGTGTTTTCTGATGGCTTTAGGCAGATCCTGTGAAAGGGTCATTTGACCCACAGGTTGAGAAACGCTAATCTAGATGGTATTTGAGGACTTTCTCACCTGTGTGGAAGGCGTGGCTCCATCCTTTGACTGGCACTGATACACTGCCATGAGACCAGCTGGACACCGTGGAAACTACTAGCATTAATATTTTTTAGGTTTGATTGGTACTCAGGAGCATGACTAATTTTCATAAACATTATCAAAAATTGAGCATATAAAATTCTAAAATTCTATACCTTGTTTCCTAGCTATGACATTTATTTATATCTTCTACACATACCCTTCCTTCTATGTGTCTGATACGTGAAATCCAGATAGTATATGCCATAAACTGTAAATGTGTAAACCCCATTACCCCCCTTTACGTTACAACTACCCATGAAGTAAGTATTATACTTCATGTAGAGTTAAGGAAAATGGGATGTCCAAATGGCAAGTAACTTCCCCAGAACTCAAGAGTCAAACCCATACTGGTGTCAAATGCTCACATTCTTACAGAGCAAGCAAGGCTCTAACCTGGTAACAGCTTTCAACTTACCTCCTATTAGATTCCAGTATAACGCCCCCTCAATATAAGTCTCTCCTCAATATTTCCTGCATATGGATTGTACCTTTGTGGTACATATGCTCTAACGTCCTCTTTTTGAATGCCATATTGTTTATCTTCTGCTTTGTTATAGCATAGCTTCTTCTTCTAGGTCCAGATCAGCTGTTTTACACAAAGCCCTCCTGACATGTCTAATCAACAACACATATCCTGCTGAAGGAGCAATAACTATGACACACCTTGGCCTAGTTATGGTCTTCTTTACTCTGGCATGTTTATCTCCTCAGCTAAGGCACATACGTCTTTAGGAGAGGGCTGTATGTAATGTGCAGTCTCTGTAACCCCAATGCTCCCAGTGACAGTCACATAGAAGGTAAATGATATGCATGATCAGTTACAGGAGCAAGCAAATAGAAAACAAGACAAATTCAGAGAAAATGAAACTTGCAAAACTATTTCTACTTTGTTCGAGTATTCTTTCTTTTCTTTTCTTTTTATTTTTTTTGGTTTTTCAAGACAAGGTTTCTCTGTAGCTTGAGCCTGTCCTGTAACTTGATATGCATGACCTTGAACTCACAGAGATCTGCCTCTCTACCTCCTGGGTGCTGGGATTAAAGGCGTGAGCTACTACTCCTTGGCTTGGCTTGTTCGAGTATTCTTTTGTGTGTTGTTGACTTTCGTTTCTAACAATGGGTTCATTTCTAACAATGAGTCACAGGAACCTATAAATCTGAACCTTTTGTAGACAGGGTCTCTGCATTAGTAATAGAGCTAAGACACTATATTAAAGTGGGACCTATATGAGTTGGTGGAATTCAATATAGACACACAGTAGGAACACTACGTGACAATGGAAAGGGGAGATTGCTAAGAGAGAGAGAAGAGGCTCTTCCCTGGAGTCTTCAGAAAGAAGTAATCTTGCTAACACATTGGCTTTGGGCTTCCAGTCTCCAGAATAGTAAAATCACTATTTCTAATGTTCTAAACTATCAACAGTTTATGTATGGCACTTTGTTACAACAGCTCTGGGAAAATAATATAGTGATAAAAGGTAAGTTAATACATTCCTTGTTCTGAAATAGCTTGGAACGGGGGTGGGATACTCCTGGAAAAGGCTAAACAAGATCATTATACAAAACCATCAGGCTTGTGTGTGCCACCTTCTACTCTCCTGGCTCACAACTCTGTGCACTGCTTCATCCATCAGCCCACTGCAGACGTCAACAGAAACGCGAGAGGACAGAATTCCAGGAAAGAAAGGTAACCAACAGGCATGGAGGAAATAAAGATATTCTAAAGCGATACCTGTGTCTTTCAATCTGACTCTCATACCATTGAAATGGGGAACCCTCAAAGAAACAGAAAATTTCCCAAGAATCTCATGCTGGGAGAAGGAAAAGGCCTCAGCCAGAGGGGAACTTGTCTCCTGGAGAGAGATGCACACAGCTGTAAGAACCTTCCAGATTACTTTGCAGAAGGAGACTGAAGTCCAGACAAAGATGGTTTCATCTGGGATGGTGCTGGACACATCTTGACATGGACTGCTTAGATGTGCATATCCTTGGTCCTCTCTTTTAACCTTAATCTCACTTCAGGACAGAGAAGACAGATTGGGGTACTGCACGAGTACGTGCATCTGTACGTGTGTGCATGTATCTGTGTGACTATTGCTCTGTCTCTCCTCCCAATGTGGCCACACTGAATAAATCTTCTGCTTCCCACTTTTAATTTGGCTCTTTCAATTGGCTTTAATTGCTGAGGATGGGTGACCAGACCTGACTTGGGGCACAGGTTGTACCCCCAAGTTCATTAACCCAAATACCATAATCAGAGTCCAGAAGTTGACAAAGCAAGGTGTGTATATATATATATATATATATATATATATATATATATATATATATATATACACATACACACACACATACATATACATATATTGGGGAGCACACAATTATCTAATATAACTAAATACAGCATGGAAGAACCAAGGAGACCAGGGAGGGGGAGATATTAACACCACTGTGGCTTGGAATTAGATTGTATAAAGAGGCTGTCACTGACTGAAGTCCACAAAAGGTGCTACAAGTCTAAATGTATAAAGAGTGACTTCATTTCCGAGTTTCTATTATAGACTCTGTCCTAAGTAGCTAATATACAGATAAACATTTAACTGGTAATAAAGCGAGTATTCTAAAAATAGATTAAAAACCTATCTCAATACTTATCAATTATACCTTAAATAAAAATTTTAGTCTCACCTCAAAAGTAATACTTATTCACAAAAGAATTATTTTCAAAATGCTTCAGAGAAAAACACAAACTGTTAGTATGCATACCTATGGCAAAAAAAATTATGATACCAGAAAATTGTCCGTGCCCTAACCTCCCAAACCCATAAATGCATTACTTTTCTTGGCTAAAGAGACTTTGTCGGTACAATCAGTCAAGCCCGAGGAGCAAATTTTCCTGACTTACGTGGGCAGAACCAATGTTACGACATATGTTCTTAGAAGAAGAAAAGGGCTGACCAGAAAAGGACCTGTGATAGTGGAAGCAAAGTGTCAGATTCAGAGGGAAATTAATTATGCTGCTGATAGTGAAGGTGGAGAAAGGGAATGAAGGAGGCACCTAGAAGCTAGGGAAAAAGGCAGAGAAACAAATACTTCCCTCCAGCCTTTAGGAAGGGCAGTGATCCCGAAGTGCTTCCTCACTTCGGGCCAGTGAAAACCATTTCGACTTCTGACCTCCAAGAATGCGTAGTAATAAATTTTTGTCTTAAATCATGAAGTGGGCTGAGGATAGCCCAGGTGGTAGAGTGCTTGCCCAGCATGCACAAAGCCCTGGGTTTGGTCCTAGCACCACATAAAACCAAGTATACACCTATAATCCCAGAAGTAGAGGTAGAAGATCAGTAATAGCAACAAGGCCATCCTCAGCTACATATGTTCAAGGCTAACCTGGGCTATACAAGACCCTCTCAAAAACCAACCAACCAACAAAACCCCAGATAATCAACCCACTCCAACCACTAAGTTTGCTACAATAACAGTAATAGGAAACATGCCAATATGGTGACCACTTACTTCCCTTGGGGCTAAATTCCAATGACATCCTGATCCATGCAATGACCTTCAAATGTTTATACAAATTCTCTGACCATACTCTTTTAAGAGGTCTAATTCATCTCTTTTGTAGGCTAGACTTAGCACTCTTAGTAAAGGTAGGGCTGTTGTGGGATAATCTTTGTACACTATGAAGATGTGTCTTTGCCAAGACACCTTCTGATTGGTTTAATAAAGAGCTGAACAGCCAATAGCTGGGCAGGAGAGGCTAGGTGGGACTTGTGGGGAGAGAGAGGAAGAGAAGAAGGAATCTAGGCATGCAGAGATGCAGAACAAGTTGGACATGCAGTACAGAGGAGGTACCCAAGTCACATAACATAGATGAATAAAAATAGATTAATTTAAGTTATAAGAACTAGTTGGGAAAAAGCCTAAGCTAAGGTCAAGCTTTCATAATTAATAATAAGCCTCCAAGTCACTTTTTGCAGAGTGGCAGGCCAAGAAAGTACGACTCCATAAGACAACAGAAATGGTGTACAGGTTCTGAGACCAGGCCATGAATGGCTTCCTTTTTTGCCTCTTTCCCACAAAACAAGCAGCTGTGACTATTGGTCAGCAGCCACTGGGAAACAGGCTATGTGAATGAGTCATCTTGGAAGTAGCCTCAGTTCTAGTCAAGGCCTGATGACTGTCAAGATAACCAAATCTTAACTGCAGCTTCCTGAGAAAACAGGTTTCTCACAAACAAGATGCTTTTGAATTCCTGGCTCATGGAAACTCTGAAACAATAAATGCTTATAATTTAAGCCACAATGCTGTTTCAAGCCATTAAGTTTTGGTGTGATCTGTTGTGCAGTAACACATAACTAGGAAAACCAGTGAGTAGTCATAGCAAGTACGAATTGTTGCAGTCTGTGGTAGACAGAATCCAGAAAAGAGAAACCTACAGCCTCCACTAGAGTAACAATGAACATTATGGGGTGCTAAACAGCGATGTTAGCACCACAAATTCAAAGGACAGGAAGTAAAACAGACAGCATTTTAAGAGTTAAAACATTTGTCAGCACACAAAGAAAGTGAAAGCAGAGACAAGAGTTCTCAGCACACATATGATCACAGCTTTACTCATGACAAAATGGAAGCATACTCTGAGAGGCAGATGGATAAACAAAATGTAGTGTGCATGGAATGGAATTACTCAGTCTTCAAAAGTAAAGAAACTAAAATACATGGGGGCTAGCTTAAATGATTCATGAAGACACTATGATAAATGAATTAAGCCAGCTAGTCACAAAAGGGTAAATATATGAATCTTTTTTATATAAAATTCCTACAACAGGCAAATTCATAGAGGTAATAAAGTAGTGTTCTGGTTGCTAAGTGTCAAGGGAAAGAGAATTGGGGCTTTTATGGTCTCAAAGTTTCCATAAGGGAAGATGAAAAAGTTCTGGAGATGACCATGGTTATGGATGCACAATGTATTTAATGCCATAGAACTGTACGCTTAAAAATGCTTATGGTCCAACGGCAGAGGCTCATGTAGCTTGAAGGCTGTGGGGTTCAATCTCCAGCAATGTAAAAACAAGACATGCACTTTGAAGGAAGAATAGAAGGAGAAGGTGAAAATAAAGGACAAAGCTCCTTCCACATAACACATCATCTTACCAAAACAATGGGGGCGTCCTTCCTTGTCTAAAAACAAAACTAAATATATAACTGGCAGCCAGGACTAAATGATATAGAAACCATTCCACTCAACCTTGACGATATTCAAAAACAATCTGTGATGTCAGGTCTTAAAGGAGGGTACAGTACTTCAAAGAACAACCCATTCCTTTCCTGCAAATCAGAAAATATTTCAGATTATATAAACCTTTAAAAAGGTGCCCCAGACTAGCCAAAGCAATCAGTGTTCAACTTGCGTTCAGATTTCACAGTTTATTCTAAGCTCATGAAGATTAGTTCCCAGGTTTTATTTGGTTCTGACGTTTGGCATGTGGCTGGTACTCTAACAAATATGTACTGAGTAGATTTCCTCAAGTGTTACTCATCTTTCTAAACCAAATGCTATCACATTTCTGGCACCTGTGCGGACAGCTTTCCCTTGGCCTCGTCCGTCCAATGGGAGAGTGACACTCCAAAGTGTTAAACATGGAAGTGTAGTACTAGTTACAGTGTGTGAAATCAGTACAAGAGAAACATAGTAAAACATAAATTCACACTGTAATTCATCCAAACAAAATCATGAATAGCTTTTTAGTTCACAAAATACACTTCTGAATATTTATTTATGAATTTCTAAGTAGGTCATATAATTCTAGCTATAACAGTTAGCAATAAGCAATTTTAAAGACCCTTTTACAAAAGCTCAGTGAAATATAGACTATTATACTGTAAAGGGAGATCTTTTCTTAATTTAGTCTTATTTTTCATTTAACTTAGAAAAATACTGTAATCTAATATTGTAGAAATGTTTATAAGATTAATAAAAATATATACTAATTAATGGGACTGCCAAGATTGTTCAGTGGATAAAGGTACTTGGCATTCAAGCTTAATAGACTGAGTTTGATCCTTGGAACTCCCATGGAGGGAGAAGAGAACCAAGTCCAATAAGCTGTCATGTGACCTCTACATAAGCTTCTTGGCAACATGCATGCAAACACGCACACGCACGCACACACACACACACACACGCACACACAGAGTAAATATATACATGTAATTTTAAGTTATCAAATCTTTTATAATGCATTCTTATAGTTAAAAACTGGCCGGTAAGTGGTGGTGCATGTCTTTAGTCCCAGCACTGGGGAGGCAGAAGCAGGTGGATTGCTGTGAGTTCGAGGCCAGCAGCCTGGTCTACAGAGCAAGTTCCAGGACAGCCAGGGCTACACAGAGAAATCTTGACTCAAAAAACAAAACAAAACAAAACAGAGGTTAAATAAAAGACAAGCTCTTATCCTTACACAGTAGATGACCTGTTGACCTTGGATAAAGTCACATACTAGGATAGGAGAACTGTAAAACATGTAAAATGAGAATAATGCTACATTCACTAGGTGACTAAATGAGAATACGTCTGTAAAAATGACAATTCTATAAACTCAAGAAGTACACTGCGATTCAAGGGACTGGATAATGTTAGCTATTAAATTTCACTGCCAGTTCAACGTGACATCTTTAATCCCAGGTATGGTTTCCATCAGATTTAAAAGCTACCCCACGTACTTTTAATCCTGACATCCACAATCACATAAAATTAAAACATTAAAAATATTAAGGAATAAAGTTAGGCCTGGCATACTGGCATAGTCTTATAAGCCCAATTCTTGGAAGGCTGAGGCAGGATGAGCCTAAGTTTGAAGCCACTCAGGTACAAAGTAAGTTGGAAGCCAGCCTGGACTACACAATGAGACTTTGTTTTAAAATAACAACAACAGCAAAACAAAACAAAAACTGTTAATTTTCATTTGTCAATGAAAATCTTGCATAGTATTATTTACTCAGGTACAATTATTATTTTGAAAAATACTGAGACAAAATTGGAAATTCTATTAAGACAACTACATAAACAACTTAAAAGGAACAAGGAGGAGCACTGATCCTGGAGGGCTTCATTCACAAAGCCACTGCTGGTGTAGCTCAGAGCCTGGAGGGGAGGGTCAGGGGGGACGGTGTTGCCATAGACACGCACAGGAATAAGGCAAAGATTCATCTGAGACAGACACTTTCAGATATCTAATGTCATTAAAACACTTTAGACTGAGACTGTATCTTGCGGATACTCACTAAATAGAGATATAGCTAAAATATTTATCTGTAGACTTTATTAAACTACATTAAAAAGTGACAAAAGAGAAATAGAAATTTACTTAATAAATATAAGTCTTAAGTATCAGGCCTATAAAAAATGTATTGTCCGAAATTTTTCACAAAGTAATTTACATTCTAAAGTAATTTGCTCTCGAATGATCTAATTAATGGCATAAGAGCTAGACTAACAAAGGGGAAGATTGAGTTCCATACATAATGTATTAAGACTTCCTATAGGATTTATGTTAAATCAAAGCATCTGGCATCTCTTGTGATATAAAATCAAAGTGTTTGATACCCTCCACTGTCAAAACATTCATAATCTGATATTCCTCCTACTTTAAAAAGGCAAACTATATTTCCTCCTATCTGGGTGTAGTTATGTGCTGGCCTCTTGTAAATGGACTGAGCATTACATCTGCTCAGGGGTGCTTACTCTCTGCAGTTGTCTACAGCAAAGCCCTGCAGCATCACCACCGAAAGCCACTATCACTGCTTCTGCCGCTAACAAAGACACGGGTATCTCTGCCATCCTATTCTCAACGAGTTCACCTACATGTTGTACGAAAGCGGCATGTTACTACTACTGAACGTTATTTCGCCAGTCAAGCAAAAGATCGCTTGGGCTCCGCAGTACTACATGTTTTTTTTCCTCCTGTTCTCGGTAGCCCTTTCCATCAGCCGCAGCTTTGTATGCCCACTCTTGGCTACCACTGCCTGTGTCCTTGTGGCCAAGGAGGAAAAGCAGCCTTTCAAAGGGCTAGGGCTTTCTCTTCTCGCCATGAATATGCTCCATTCTTTGTTGTCCTCTACTCGTTTCCTTAGATACTGTTATTCCACTCCACTGTCAACAGGCATTATAAAAAACAAAACGGCTTTCTCCCGGCTCCCCTTACCACTTCTACCCCTCCCCCTTTCTTGCTCTTCTGTCAAAACCCGAGGATCAGAAGCACAGGAAATGCATCTCCTGTGCTGCAGTGGGGGTGGGGGAGAGCAGTGGGACGACGCCCCTGCCTCCTAGGCTTGGCATGTGGCAGTAGACCCTGTGCCAAGGAAAGGTCACCGGTTTAAGGCAGTCCATGAGAAAACCACCTCCTCCCTCTCCCCTGCAGCAAGCCGGGCCATCGCAGCTCCAGCACCTACCCCATTTTCGAGCCCGGCAGCACCTCCATTCTGTCTCCAGTGACACCCCGGCAGGCTGCGCCAATACAGCCACATGTCGGTCACGTGTGTCTGCGCCCAGCCAATCCGCAGGCTCCTGACTGGAATGGGGAGCGCCCTGGTCAGCATCCAGCGGATTAAACAGCTGCTTCACGCTTCTGACCTGCTTCACAGCACGGCAGAGACCCACCCCACCTCACAGCACTGTCCAGCCGGACACCCCTACCTCGGCAACCCGGGGAACCTGAGGTTAGCTGACACTCAAAACCAGGAGGTCCACAGGGTGGAAAGCCCCGCATGGGATGCGGGATACTGACGGTGGGAGGGGCAGTAAATTAGATTTCATTCTCATGATTGACATGCAGCAGAGAAACAGAATTCTAGTCAGTGATTTACAATGAATAATCTGACATTACAAATCATTAACTTGTTCGGTAGATTAACTCTAATTACGACTGTATTTAGGACAGTTACCAGAAAAGCCATGATGACAAAACACAGTGACTTGTGTCTGACCTCAGAGTTCCAGCCTGGGCTAAATGTTTTTGCTCCTCCCACCCTCTAACTAGTCATCTGACCTCTCAGTGATTAAATTCCTTCTTTTATAAAACAAGAACAAGTATAAAATAGGAGTCAGTATACGCAGGGTGTATTTAAAGCACTCCCAGGCATACAGGCAAGCTGTTAATCACTACTGATCCTACTGCATACTCCACATTTCATTTATTGATTTATGCGCTAGAAGGGCAAGATTCACATTAAGTTCTAGCTTAAAAGTCTGATTTAAGCTTTGGCTTAAAAAAGAACAATTTTTCAAACAAATATTTCTAAGACAGGGTCTCATGCATGCCAAGCTAGCATAGCACTTAAGAGAACCAAGGATGACCTGGAACTTCTGCCTCCACAAAGACTGGGACTAAAGGTGTGCGCCACCACCCATGGTTTCTGCAGTTAGATCCTAAACTCGGGGCCCTGTAGGCTAGTCAAGCACTCTACCTACCAAGCTACATCCCTTCCCTAGTCCCTATCTACTGAAGCTTTAAAAATTTAACTAAAATTTAGAGTTCTAAATGAAGTATGTTTACTATAACTTTTTGCATTTTTTTTTCAAATAGAACGACAAGAAGCTACTAAGTATCATTTTTGAGGCAATTCCTGTTTATAAAACATTACACACAGAAGAAAATTAGGGGCTAGTGGGAGTGTGGCAGTAAGAACCACACTGCTGGGGCACCCCATCTGCCTGCTCACGGGCCTGAAGCTCCAGCTCCAGGGGAGTCTGACTCCCTCTCCTGGCCTATCAACTGGGAATGCACTCATGTGCACAGAACCACTCACAAATGCACAAATAAAATGAAAATTAAATCTTAAAAAGGATAACACATAACCAAATAGGGATATTCTTTTGAAGGTCAGATTATGGGAGGGATTTCTAATTTTCTTTTGTGCTTTGGGTCTTTTTTCCTCTATTAGTCTCTATAAATATCTAATATGCTGTATATATTTGCTGTACGTAAGTCCGGACTTCCACAATATAAATGTAATTAGAATTACATACTAAAATCTTAAACATATTTAGAAAGAAACCCTCATACTGAACAAAGGAAACATGAATCAACTTGACTCTATCCTAAACATCTTTCATGAAAGACACGGCTTTACAAAGACTTTTGTAAGATCTTACTGGAAGTGCATCACTCACTCTGTAGGACTCATTATACAGTCATCATCTATGACAAATTCACAATTTCTCACACAGGATCGACCTTCCAGAAAGAAAAATTACCTTGCAAAATAAAGAATGCATTTTAAAAGCTCCTCAAAACAACTTCTTAGAAGTCTATGAAACAATTATGCCTGTTACTTTTGACTCGGGCTATAAGTTACTTAAGCTATTACTTTAAGAAATGAATTGGTAGTCAAAACTTGCTTAATTTTAACTACATGTACTAATACTGAAATTAGTCAGTGATTCAGTGGCACAGGGTGCTAAAGAATGACCCCAAGGCTTCCTTACACACTGCTCATCAAATGATTAAGTTTCAAAGAAAGCTATGACCATTACATGTTCATAAACCTAGACTGTGATTCAAGTGTAAGAAGTCCAAAGACTTTCTATAGTCACCATGCTGCCAACTGGATTATTCAATAAAACTCAATTATCCGCCCCCCCAAAAAAAGAAGAAGAAGAAGAAGCCTTTAAGCCAGCTTCTTCAAGACTGAATTTTATCTTAAAAAAAAAAAAAAAAAGAACTAAAGACAGCATTTCGGGGCTAGGGAGATAGCTCAGGGTTAGGATCACCTGCTGCTCTATCAGGAGAGCTGGACTCTTGTTGGGTAGTTCAGACACTTGAAACAACTTTCCAAGGTCTCTGACATCTTCTTCTGGGCCCCACAGAGATCCCTACGTACACACGTGCATGTACTCTCACACAAGCGCATGGAGTAATAAAAACTAATAAAGGTAACTTTTATTCAAAATATAACACTGAAATTTTATAGAGACTGTTTCAAGATCTTTTTTTCAGAAATATTTTTAATTTAAATTTTTACCAGTTTGTTTTTAGTAAATGGCTTAATTTGCAAGTGTTATTAAACAGGAATGCAAATTTTATCTTTGAAAAATTTGAACCTTAAAAAGAATTATGACCAAGCCAGTCAATCGTGGCACACACCATTAATCCCAACATTCAGGAGGTAAAGGCAGGCAAATCTCCGAGTTGAAGGCCAGCCTGGTCTACAGAGTATTAGTTCCATGATGGCCAGAGCTACACAAAGAACCATGTCTTAAAAAAATAAAACAAAAAGACCAAATAAGATTAATAGGATTATTAATGTCTTCAACTGTATGTTCTGTATTTTATATATTCATCAAACCTGACTTAAGACTCACAGTTTAGAGGCTAGAGAGATGGCTCAGTTGTTAAAGAATGCTTTTCCAGAAGACCCAAGTTCAGTTCCCATATAAGGAGGCTGACAATGCCTACAACTCCAGCTCTGGGTGATCTCATGCCCTCTTCAGGCCTCAAAGGGCACCCATTCATACAAAGCAGGCAGGTGCGTGCATACACACACACACGTCTTTTAAAAAACTGAACATTTAAAGAACTGACAAGGATATTAATAAAAGCATTTGAGTTTGAAGTGAGTTAAATCAGTGCTCCTTTTGACAGCTGTAGTTGATTCTTACCTTTATTGGTAACTTCAGCTGTCTCTTTACTGGAGAATTCAAACAAAACAGATTTCTACCTATAAAGAGATGCAATTCCAGGGTATATAGCACCCTTTCCTGGCCTCTGGCAGGCACCAATCATGCGCATGGTACACAGACATGCATGCAGGTTAAAAAAAAAAGAAAACTTTGAAAAAATAAAAAGAGGAAGAGATATAGTTCAATGGTAGTTTTAAGCATAGGTTCAATCCTTGTTTCACCAAAACCAAAATGAGACAAATAAATATAAAAGAAAATATTTATACTGTAAAAAATATTCAGCATTCTTTATATTACTAAAATGTTAACCTCATATTGTTAACTGGCTAGTTAACTGAACTTCTGGTACCTTTCCAAGATGATTAGAATACTGTAGAAGATAACATAATTACATAATTCATGTGGTATTATAAAAATAGCGAATATTATTTATTTTATATATAGTTTTATATAATTATATATTATTTATATTATATATAATACCAACTAACTTTGGGGGGCAGGGGCTGGGGAACAAACCAAGGCCTTGTGTATGCATACAGTGTATCAACCCAGATACTGCATTTTCTCTTAACAGTTTAAAAAAAAAACAATTTTAAGCCGGACAGTGGTGGCGCACACCTTTGATCCCAGCACTCGGGAGGCAAAGGCAGGTGGATCTCTGTGAGTTCAAGGCCAGCTTGGTTTACAGAGAGAGTTCCAGGACAGCCAGAATTACACAAAGAAATCCTGTCTCAAAAAACAAAAACAAAAAAATTATTTTTGATCATGTGTATGTCTGTGTATGGATATGTATGTATGTGTACAAAAAGGGCTGGGGGTACAATCAGTGGAAGAGCACTTGCCTACCAAGAAAAAGACCCTCGGTTCAATCCCCAGAAAACAACTCTGCTTCCAAAACCTTACTATGACTGTCCCTTCATAGCGCTCACTGCTAAAGACCCTCTCCATGCTAACCGAGTCACTGCCACTCTGCTCCGCCTTTCCACCACACCACGGTGCTTTCCTCACACAGAGCACCGGAAATAGAAAACATTCTACTACATACTTATTAAAGTGTCTTCTTGTTTCCCAAACTAGAACATAAACTCCATGAGGACCTTGCTGTTCTCTCAGATCTGGAACACTTGGTGTTTCATGTATTCCGTTCAATGTATGAATACGTTGTTATGACATAACAACATAACGATGAACACAACAGCAATCCACTAACTTGAAAGGAACTGAGGCATGCACAATGTAAGCTTTAATACAAAGGTTAAGGCCAATTTTATATGGTTAAAAGAGGACAGGTTAGGTCATGCCTAGCTTATCAGGAAAAGACTTCCGAGAGCATAGGTGACAGAACTAGTCCTGAAGGATGCTGAGACAGAGAGTTTGATCTTACCTGTTAGCTTAAAATTGCAAACTTTATTCTACAAACATTGGAATAGGTATCTCAAATAAGGAGGAATGTACGGCAAGAGCAAAGTCTTCAAAAAGCAATGGGGCTAGTGTCTCTTCCTACTCAAAAGGGAAAATAATGAGAAATTATAGCCATAAAATTACAGCCAAGTGTAATGGTCAAAAGTATTTTCAACTGGAAGAACATGTTTATAGGAATACTCTATGGACTGCAGTAGGAATTTTATTTATCAACTTTTAAATGTGTGTGTAAGCAAGTAAATTCTTTATTTTTTGTTTTTGTTTGTTTTTCTAAACATCCTGGAAAAGGCAACTAAAAATTCCGAGGAGAAGGCTCCACAGGTAGAGCACCTACTGCACAAGACCCAGGACCTGGGTTTGGATATCCAACACCCACATTAAAAAGCTGAGTTCAGGCCTAAAATCCCAGTGTTGGGAAGTATACAGGAGGAGCTCAGGGGGGCTTGCTTGATTGATCAACCTAGCTGACTTGGCAAGTTCCAGGTTCAGTGAGACTCTGTGTCATAAAATAAAAAAGGCGGGAGGGGGCATTGAGGGAGGAAGAAAGGACAGAAGATGCTTGATCTCTGGCCTCCACATGCACCGACCCACAACACCCCCACCACAATCAAACTAAACCAAGGTTATATCTCACTCTAGTCAGAATGCCAAGGAATCAACAACACATGCCAGTGAAGATGTGGGGATGCAATGGACACCACACACAGACACTTACACACTGCCGATGAGACTGTACAGTCACTACAGAAACCTGCATGGAGGTTTCTCAAAAAAAAAAAATTAAAGCTAGTATCATCAAAGGACTTAGCTATACCACTCTTGGGTACACACCCAAAGCAACCTGAGTCAGCATGCCAAGATACTTAAACATTCGTGTTTACTGTTGTAATATTCACAATAGATATGGAATCAGTTTAGCTGTCCACCATAGATAAATGTCGTAAACATACAATGGAGGAGTTTTATTTGGCCATAGGAAAAAAAGAAATTGTTTCATTTGCAGAGAAATGGGTAGAAGAACTCAAGATCATCACATAAAGAGAAATAAGTCAGACTGACAAATACTTTGTTTTCTCTCATGTTAGTAAAGTACAGAGAGCTTGTGTATGTGTGTGTGGTGTGTGTGAGAAAGTGAGAGAGGAGAGAGAAAAGGAAAGAGTGTGAGGCAGAAAGAGAGAGAGAGTGTGTGTGTGTGTGCGTGAGAGAGAGAGACATAAAAAGGCAGATTATAGCATGGCTTTAATCCCAGCACTCAGGAGGCAGAGGCAGACAGATCTCTGAGTTTGAGGCCAGCCTGTTCTGCAGAGCATGTTCTAGGACAACCAGGGTTACTACACAAAGAAACCCTGTCTTGATACCTCTCCCCCCCACAAAAAAAGGCAGATTATTTGAGATGGAAGAGTAGTAAGGGAAGGCAAATGTTTCCTCTCATGTAAAATCTATCCATCCATCCATCCATCCATCCATCCATCTTCTGTCTATCTGACATGAATACAAAAGAAGGGGCTATTTGAGAGTGAAGAGCACACAGAGACGTGTTTTTGAGAGACTATTCATCGTAGTAAAGCAGGATTAAATTTTCTCATTAATATTTCTTGTTATTATAGGCCAAATGATCCAAGCTTGCTAAATGGAAAACAAATTCTAAACCTTCCCTAACGTAACAGGCCAGTGTCAACTCAGAGCAGGAGACACTGGGTTTCCGGACTACTAAAGGTAGTACTTAACGTGCGGATTTCATTTCATTCCAGGGCAAGAACCGTCACTAACAAATGGGTTCATATGAATGTTTAATATTACATTCCAGAGAAATGAGGATGAATGAATCCAATGCACCTACTATATGTGAACCCTCTTTCACATCAGATACTGTGACCTTTCTTGGTGCTGGGGACTGGCTGCTTCTGAATGCTAGACATGTTTTCCACCGCTAAAGTATACTCTCCATCCAGACTAATATTTTTAAAATGGAAACATTCATTTTCTAAGTCTTTTAAAATGTCTTTTGTAAAGGTATCCAAAGTCAGGTAGAATTTATTGAAACACCACATAGGTTCTTTTATAGAAGCCAAAAGTAAGATTCAAGAATTGTACTAAATTTCATTTCACATTCAAATACCTTTCCCAACTAATAACAACTATCAAAAAGTCTCTTGATCTTAAACTATCCTATACCTCTGATAGTATGAAAAGGGCCTTTTCTTAACATTTCCCCAAAGTTCTGCTATTACAAAACAAAACAGACTCGTTCAATAAAACAGGTGGGGCAGAAAAGGGGCACCTTTCCAAGTGCTCTTCCATGGCTGAGAATACAAAGTTCTTTTTACAGAGAGAGAAAGAGAGAGAGAGAGAGAGAGTTCCGCTGAAGTGATAACCAACCTAGCTGAACTTAAGACTACATAAAATCTCATCAGCCTACATGTGGGAGGCCTGGCATTTCCCCTCTACCTTCTAAAATTGGGGAAACCAAACAAACAAACAAATAACTCTATTCTGGCCCTAAGAACAATATGTCATTTGTAAACTCTGAAAGCACAAAGGAAATCAGTTCTGTAGCCCTGGGCAACAGAACTAAGTGGCAGTGGCAGTCATACTGTTCAGGAGCAGCGCTGGCTACTTCGCTTTACATTTATAACTGTAGACATGAAAGGAGAGTCAACACTGGCCTAGAAGGATGACTCTATTTCCTACTCTGAGCTTTTCATGTCTCCTCAAACCTGTAACAAATCTATTTTTACTCCTTATGATATGCTCAGTTAATGACCAACTTCACTGAGAATATAAAAGCAATTAGCTTTCCAGGCACAACAGGGCACATATGCACTCATAACAACTGTGACAGCATGCACAGACCTGCACAAGCTCTACCAAACAAAATCCCAACACAGAGCACATGCATATTGTGTGTGAGAGAGAGATCCCGCCACTAGCTGAGGAGCTAGTAACATCTGATGGCAACTGGGAGAGAGACAGTTAGTTGTTTGTTTTTTAATAATGTGACCTATTGGGCTGACCACACACCAGAGCATGCCCCAACCTTAATACTAGCAGGGTAACACAAGCTGGCCTTGATGGAGAAATGTGACATTCTTAATAAAAACCCAGAGACAAATACTGGGATTCAGCCTGAAGGTCAGAAAAGCAAAACAGCAGCTGAGTCGTGGTGGCACACACCTTTAATCCCAGCACTCAGGAAGGCAAAGGCAGGTGGATTTCGGTGACTTAGAGGCCAGCCTTGTCTGCAGAGTGAGTTCCAGGACAGCCAGAGATACACAGAGAACCCTGTCTTGAAAAAAAGAAAGAAAGAAAAGAAAAGCAAAACAGCCAGCCACAGGCTTTTACCTCTACTTCAGTCTGAAATGGTGATCCTGCCTTCCGGAATCTCAGAATGAGACTGTGTCTAACAGCTGTCTCCTCCCATTTTATATTCCTCTCTAGGGCTGGGATTAAAGGTGTGTATCACTACCTGGTCTGTAAAGCTGACCAGTGGGGCTGTTTCACTCTCAGGTCTTCAGGTAAGCTTTATTTATTAAAATATAAATAAAATCTCACTATAGAGAAAGAAAAAGAAAGAAGCAATAACAAAGGTGGGTGAGAAGGGATGGGAAGGTTGAAGGGAACAAAAACGTTCAAAATATATTGTATGAAATTCTCAAGAATTAATATAATTGCCGGGTGGTGGTGGCGCACACCTTTAATCCCAGCACTCAGGAGGCAGAGGCAGGCGGATCTTTGTGAGTTCGAGACCAGCCTGGTCTACAAGAGCTAGTTCCAGGACAGGCTCCAAAGCTACAGAGAAACCCTCTCTCGAAAAAAAAAAATTAATATAATTATTTAACAACAAAAAGTTATTGGAGAAAAA
Source organism: Ondatra zibethicus (assembly GCA_004026605.1). Classification (NCBI taxonomy): domain Eukaryota; kingdom Metazoa; phylum Chordata; class Mammalia; order Rodentia; family Cricetidae; genus Ondatra; species Ondatra zibethicus. Next base: position 290,922 of record PVIU01000223.1, read on the forward strand.
CTACTTATATCATCTGCCAGACAATACACACATTTGTAATGATATCTGAAGCATGTCTTTTCCTGGAGAAACATAAGTAAATGACTCTTTTACCCAGATTCAGACCAAAGACTCCACTCGAGCCCAGCTGGGTGTACCAGTGAGTTTACTGGGCTGCTTACAAGAGAATGAGCAAGAAGTAACTAGGCAGTTGAATCACTGAAAAGTACCAGTCCTAGCTGTGGGGGAACAAGCTAAGTCTGATGAGCATTACAGAAATGGTGACATGAACTTCCAATACAGAGCTGTGACCCTACAAAGCCTGTCCCTGACTAGAGTTAAACACTGACCAACCATTTATATGTTAGGAACAAGCAAACAAAAATCCACTAGCATATAAATAGCCTCCCTCCCTCACGGGGCGGGTGGTGCTCACAATAAGCCTTCCTTTCCCACTCTGCTCTGACTTGGTGAATTCTTACTGCCAACAACTGGAAGTCAACCTTCCAACTCCTGCGTCCTCGGCACTCCCCCAGACACTATGCAGCTGGCAACAGTGGGTGCGGACTGGAGCCTCATGATCACCACAGTCCCAGCTGCCTGCCCTACTACTGTTTTTTTTTTTTCCCTTTTGTTCCAGTTCTTTTCTCATCGAAATTGTCCCCCCCCCACCCCCGCCTCAGCCTATCAAGTGCTGTGATTCCAGGCATGAGCCACCATACCCAATCATGTGTTCTATCCCATGGCCTTGAGTGTGGACTGCCCTCACTCCCTCTTAAGTTCCCTTGCCCCATAAATGGTCCACACATGAGATAGACTACAACTACTCTTCATCTGGCTAGTCTTTCTCCCAAGTCAGCCTCTCCTTTCCTATTGGCTCATTCTCACACACAACCTGGTATTACTAATCTTTACAAATCCCTCCTCGATCTTAAACTTCTTTCAAAGAATACCAAACTATGTTACACTAAATCTCAAATTGGCATTTCTATCTTAACCTTATCCCCCTGAATACTCAACTGCCCACATGATGGGCAGTTGCATGAAACTCATGATACTCAGCTGCATGAAACATGAACGAAATAAACATGTGATTCACAGACTTTCCTGTCATCACACCCTCTTACAACTGAATATTTCAAGTTCTTCTCTAAAAATTACTTTGGTGTGCATATGTGTGTGCACATGTGTTTGAAGGCCACAGTTAATGTTCAATACCTTCTTCAACGGCTCCTCACCTTATTTTTTGAGACAGAGTCTCTCAATGAACCTGGAGCTCGCCAAGGATGCTCCTGTGTCTGCCTCACCAGTGTGAGGATTACAGGTGCACACTGCCATGTCTGGCTTTCTACACTGGTGCCGGGGAATCTCAGCTCAGATCCTAATGTTTGTGTGGTACGTACAATACTGACACTCATCCCCCGAGCCCATCAAAAGCTTCTTTGAATAATAATAATTTTCTCCCAATTCCATTTTATAGTCTGGCAGCCTTATTCTTCCACATTAATCTAGCAGCATAATTATCACAGCATTTTAAATTTATAGAGAATATAGTTAAAATTCACATCTTTATGATGGCTAATTTTATGTGTCAACTTGATTGAACTAGAGGATACCCAAATATCTGGTATTATTTTTGAGTGTACCGATGGGGATTTTTCTAGAACAGACTAGTATCTCAATCAGTAGACAATAAAGATCTATAATATATGATATCTATACATAATAGCTCCTGCTCTGGTCTCTCTTGACTGCTTATTCTGGAACCAGTCACAGTGTCCTGAGGCTACTTTGGTAACCCTGCAGAGAAGCCAACATTAAGGGCCCAGACCAACACCAACCTGCCAATCAGGTAAGTGAACTTGGAAGTGAATTTCCTAGCTCCAGCCACATTGGCAAAAATTGCTTATGTGGGTAAGCAATTAGCAATTACGCTGGTAATTAATTCCCAATGAAAATTCCTTATAATGGCTGCCTATATAGCTAGCAACTGAGTTGTCCCAGCCAGATCTTTCCATTACCACTAACTATGGGGCCACTTTTAAACTCCAAACCAGTGAAATTTCCAAGAGAAATGCTATGTGAGCAGAGACTGACTGTCTTCGATCATCTGTTTCATAGTGGTTGAAATGAAGTTTGTTGTAGTGAAAAAAAGTTATCAATGAAAATCTTAAGTATGTCAATTCCTGAATGCTAATGTTCTAATAATATAATTTCTGCCTTCCAAAAGATTATTCATAGCATTTTTTTTGAAATTTGTGTTTCTGTGGGATAACTTAAAAAGGTAGACAAGAACTGATTTTCTCTGCTTCTGTGAATAACTAGGAAGCAAGTATAGGAGATTTACTTTCATTTTAGAGACACATACTTGCAGTTTTCAAATGTGTACTGCATGCATGCAAAACCTATTCAAATACAAAAAAACCTGAAGTCTGTTTCTTGACAAAGATGAATTCTTTTATGTTTAGAATGGGAATAATGCTAATTGGGGAGATGGCATAATTGGCAGAGTGCTTATCTTATAAGCAACAAGGACCTAAATTCAACCCCAGAACCCACATCTAAAAAGCTGGGTATGGTGATGTGCTTGTAATCCCAGCTGGTGGAGAGACAGGTCAAGTGGGTCCCTGAAACCCACTGTCCTGCCAAGCTAGCCTATTTGGCAAGCTTCAAGCCACTGATGGCATCTGAGAAATGGCAATTGAGGCTATCATCCAATCTCCACACGTACATATGTGCACCACCACATAGGAACATGTGTACATACTTAGTGGGAGGAACTTCAAGTTACATTAGTTAGCTTTTAGTCTGAAATCATATTCACTACCCCTCTACTCTCTCCTTCCTAGTGCTAGGGGTTGAACGCAAGGCCTTGTACCTGCTAGACAAGTTTCCATCACTGTGCATCTTGGTGGGCTGGTGCATGTGGGGGTAACTATTATAAGGTGTAAGGCCAATAAGCAAGTGTTACAATTCTGGAAACATCCAAGGTAATATAACAAGAAATGATCTGTGTTGGCTAATCTAAGTGTGATCTGAGTTTTAAATGTCTGTGTCTAGCTCTTTTTATAGAAAAGTTATCTGAAATAGGGGTTCCATATATTACTTCAGGAAATACATTTAAGAAGCATAAAATATGGTATGCCTTTATCTTGTAGACTTGCAAGTAAATCAATCATGCAGAAGTTCAATGCTTTGTTCTAATCTAATTAAAACTGCTGTGGTGTCTGAATAAGAATGCCCCATAGGCTCATGTATTTGAATGCTTAGGAAGTGGCACTACTTGAGAAGGATTAGGAGGTGTGACCTTGCTGGAGTAGGTGTGACATTGTTGGAGGAAGTGTGTCACTGGGGGTGAGCTTTGAGGTTTCAAAAGCCTAAGTCAGGTCCGGTCTCTCTCTCTTCCTGCGGCCTACAGATCCAGATACAGAACTCATAGCTACCTCTTCAGCACCATGTTTTTTGCTGCCAAGTTCCCTGAATGACCCTCTGAAAACCGCCCCAATTAAATGCTTTCTTTTATAAGAGTTGCTGTGGCCATGATGTCTCTTCACAGCAATAGAATACTGACTAAGACAGCTGCCAAATTTGAGTCCAGGTTTTCTTTCTCTAAGAACCAAAGGCAACTAATTCTCATATAAATAAAGAATATATTTATTTATCATCAAAAAATTCTTATACCAATAGTGGGTGCTTAATTTCAATAAAAATGACAAACAGTGAGCATACATCTACTAGGTAAGATTAAATTGCATAAAATACCCAAAGTAATAAACTGGAAGCCTCTGCTACAAGAATCATAGGGCCTTTAACAGCCAGTATAAGACAAATAAAACATTTTAATTTGCAACTCAATAAAATCCCAGCACTCAGGAGACAGAGGCAGGTGGATCTCTGTGAGTCTGAGGCCAGTCTGGTCTACAGGAGAGTTCTAGGACAGTCAGAGCTGTAACACAGAAAAACCATGTCTGAAAAAAAAACAAACAAAAAAAGTGATGCTGAACACCTGTTACAGAAGGTGGAAAGCTATTCTTTCAAGTTCAGTTCTCAACATACTTACAATATTTAGTGAACAAGTTGTTGACTACATTGGTATATAACTTTCTGTCAAAGATCTATCTAATTCTATCCTAAATCAGGGGCTCTGATCCCTCTTCTGACCACCTCAGGCTCCTGAAAACTTATATACACCTCAGACACATACCCAAAAAATTAAATGAATAAACTATTTAAATAATAACAATTTTAAAGAGTTTTGTCCACTGTAACACTTTCCAATCCTTAAATTTGTTTCAATGGATTTCGAGACAGGGTTCTCTGTGTAGTTTTGGAGCCTGTCCTGGAACTCCCTCTGCAAACCTGACTGGCCCTGAACTGGCCTGTCCCTGGCTCCAGGTTGCTGGGATTAAAGGTGTGTGCCACCACTGCCCAGCTAGATAATATATTCTTAATTGCCGTCAATATGTACATTAATGTTAGAGAAAACACAGGAGAAATGTGTTTGAAGTAAGAAACTATTAAAAGACAACCGGAATATTATAAAATATACCAGATTTTTTTTCCTGAATTTAAACTATAGCAAAGACAGAAGAATTTAAAAGAATGAAGTGGGTAGAATGTCACTGGTTAATTAAATTAAGGTACTAAAACCACACTCCAATGTATACAAAAGAGTGTAACAGGAAAATTAAGCATTATTCTTGTCAGTCAAGCATGACAAGATTTTGAAAAACAGGATCACTAATTAAATACATTAAATGCTATGATAGAGTAATAGCATCATTTGTTCCTTTTCTGAGGTACTTAATCTAACATAACTGCTGCTTTACTGAGGTTACTGTTTAAGTAAAAATCTTTTTTTGTTGTTTTAAAATATTTATTTATTATGTATACAATATTCTGTCTGTGTGTATTCCTGAAGGCCAGAAGAGGGCACCAGATCTCATTACAGATGGGTATGAGCCACCATATGGTTGCTGGGAATTGAACTCAGGACCTTTGGAAGAGCAGGCAATGCTCTTAACCGCTGAGCCATCTCTCCAGCCCCAAGTAAAAATCTTTAGAAAATATACAAGTTGAACAATCTGAAAACCACAAATCCAACTTTCCATAAATCCAGTACTTTTTTAAGTACCAACATGACTTGGGAAATTAATACTTGGTCTCATGTAACAGGTCATAGCCAAAATACAAACTGATGTACTAATGTATAAAATACATAGCTCAGTGTGTGCTTAACATGGCATCAGGCCTGGGGTCTGGTCCCAGCACAACCAGAAGAATATATGTGTATGTACATATACACACCTTGAGGTATATGAGAAATATAAACTGATTCATGTTTGGACTTGGGTCTCATCCTCAAATTATGCACATACAAATATTGCAAAGTCTAGGAAAGACAAAAATCCAAAATACTTCTAGTCTCAAGCATTCTGGATAAGGAATACTCAACCTGTATGACAGGCCAGGCCAAGGAATGGCCTGGAAAGTAACAGCTGCCAAGACTGAAGGCTGAGACTGGTTCATACCTGAATTCAGTCAGGTAGCAAACTTTAAGAAATTAAACACACTAATTCATGAGGTCTAAAATTAACTACACTGGCAACAAAGACGTAAGTAACCAAGGTGCATTACCCATGGGATGGATCTTAAAAGACACTGAGAAATCATCATCTTGGCTGTGCCTAGTAAGTAGTATAGGGCAGAAAGGCACTTCAGGAAACAATGACAAAGGCATTTATTTCACACAGTGTAAATAGGTGGGTAAGATGGCAAAGCACAAGAGCAATTCCAAGCTTGCAGGATCTCTTCTGATTCTAAAATTCTTTTCTTAGGTTATTACCCAGTGTTCTGAATGCAAGTGAACAAATCTGAAACAAACAGGAATCAAAGATCCATAATCAACATGGATCTTCAAGTTAGTATACCCATTTGGCAGATAAGAAAAAGAATAAAGCAAAATTTAGAAATTCTAAGCTTCCTTCCAAGAGCGCTGTTTCTGTATATTTTTTTTTGATGCATCAATTTAATTGCAGAAATGGATGGCATCTCATGCTAACGGCTGTGAAGAATATCAAGTCAAATAACTATAAAATGAGTTATTTTAAATTCCCAATGTAACTTTTTAAACAAGGAAGACTGCCAACCAATGTAAAGTCTAGAATTTATTTTTTTTTTCTTTTTAGTTGGTTTTTCAAGACAGGGTTTCTCTGTGTAACAGCCCTAGCTGTCCTGGAACTAGCTCTGTAGATCAGGCTGGCCTCAAACTCACAGAGATCCACCTGCCAATCCCTTCTGAGTGCTGGGATTAAAGCCGTCTGCCACCACTGCCCAGCAAGCCTAGAATTTCTAAACTCAAAGTTTGACTTCCATTTTTAATTAAATAAATCCAAATACAAATTATGCATTTTTATAAATGTGTTAAGATTTAAAACTCTTATTTTATCCCTGAAAAAGAAATTCACAACCCCCAGGGATGCCAAGATGCCTCAGTGGGTAAAGGAGCTTACATCCAAGCCTTACAACCTGAGTTTGATCCCAGGGACACACATGGTGGGAAAAGAGGACTGATGCCCCCAAGCAGTTCTTGGACCTCCCTATGCTTGTGCAGTAATATTCTGTTTGTGTTTTAACAAATAAAGCTTGCCACCAGAGGTCAGGGAGTGGTGGCACACAACTTTAGGGAAGCCAGAGAGAGGGACCTCTGTTAGTTCAAGGCCACCCTGGGCTACACAAGATTGAATCCCTCTCTTAAAAGAGAAACAGAGCGCACACAAAGGTGATCCCAACCCTTTAATCCCAGCACTAGGGAGGTGGAGACAGGAGTGCTATGGCTGGGCGGAGAGAGGAATATATAAGGCAGGAGGAGATGGGAGCTCAGTGCAGTCTGAGGTTTGGTGGAGACAGATGCAGTCTGAGGACAGGATGGCACCTTCAGTCTGAGCACTGGTACAGGTAAAAGAACTCTCTAGAGGCTGGCAGCTCTGCTCCTCTGATCTTCAGGTAAGCTTCATTTGTTAAAACACAAAGTATCATGCATGCTATGACCAAGACATACACTCACACTCCAAGATAAATACATGTAATTTTAAAAGTCACAACATCTACATGGCATAAGAATTCTCACATTAATTACTTAAAATAAACTCAACTTCTAGCACAACCATTAAAAGACAATTTGTTTGCAGACCTTGTCAACTCAATTCATGCCCTTTGCAAACTTGTAGAATCCTACTTTACAATGTTCACATTACATCCTGCCAGGTCAAAAGGGCAACGTCTGATTGGGGACACACAATCAAATGTGATATCCCGCCTCCCTTCCCTGGGGCTCAACACAGGTAATAGGAACCAGCCTGGCAAATAATACATTTTAGGGAAGAGAGGAGGTGGCTCAGGCCTCTAATTCCAGAGGCAGGTGGGTCTCTGTGAGTTACAGGCAGCCAGGGCTATGCAGACACTGTCTTAAAAAAAGAAATGTGGTATTACGAAACAACCACATGTTAATTTTTATGTTTCTCAGGTCTCTCATTTATGCCACAATGAGACATTAACACAAATGAGTAACACACTAACACAGAAATGTTTAGTCTTCTTTGCACAAGTTGTCAAATGTATGGACTTCTACTTGTAGAAATGGTATATCAGACAGTTCAGACCAACTATCCCTCTGAAAATAATTTTAAAAGTGAGATATTAAATAATCTTTTGGGGGGGATTTAAAACAGGCTTTCTCAGTAGCTTTGGAGCCTGTCTTGGAACTAGCTCTTGTAGACAAGGCTGGCCTTGAACTCAACAGAGATCTGCCTGCTTCTGCCTCCTGAGTGCTGAGAATAAACTTTTAATGCTGCCTGCACTTCAAAGATGGGGGTCCAAACAGAGTCCCAGACAAAGTGCCAACTATAGTGAAAACCTCTTTGCCTTTCGGCCGAGGTTCTCATGGGCCCTTCATTTTTAAGAATAAGACAGAAGTAGGAGACCATATTGTGTTTTTCATTCCAACAAATACAGATACAACATAACCTAGTGGTCCCAAGACTTTGTGACTCTAGGGAGCGGCACAGATAGTGGATGTACAGTCAAAGCAAGCAGCTCATCTTATGACCCAAAAAGCAAAGTGACTTCAACACCAAACATCTCACAGCTGTCCTCCTAACAGCGCGACCTTGGGACCACGCCTTTACCACAAGGACCTTTGTAGGACACTCCCCTCATTCAAATCATAACAGAAATCATGAACTCTGGCCACACATAAATAAGCCAGTCGTGCAGGTAGTCCCGCAGAGTTAACAATGTGAAATTGATGAAGGTGATTTTATAAGTCCCAGACTCTTGATACCAAATAAAAACTTTCATAAAAATGTTAGCATTATCTTATACAACAAATTATTTCTCCAACAGATTCACAGAAATTTACAAATATTGAAGTTAGATTATAATTTCCTAATTATTTTACTTAAGAAGTTAGCAGTTAAACTTACGTGTGTGTGTGTGTGTGTGTGTGTGTGTGTGTAACTGCAAAGTATAAAAAATTAGAGATTTGAAAAAAATATTGGGGCTGTAAAATAACCTAAATTAAGCACTTACTTGATGAGTAACCAAATAATAGATATGAATGAAAAAAATAGGAACTTTAAGGATAAATTGTCCAGAATAAAGCCTTAAGACAAAATAGGAGGAATCAGGGCACATAAGAGGCAGAAAGATCTTCACATATTAATGCAGAACCCTGCTAAGGGCAAAAGCAAATACTGAAGTAAAGGTGGTATTTGAAGGCCTTTGGCTGACAAATGTGTGGCACTGATAAGAATGGATCCATACATTCATGAAGCCCAAAGACGAATCACTGATGATAGAGCAGAAGACAATGTTAAAAAGCTTTCCTTCCTTCAAAGGAATATGACGAAATGATTTTAAAAGGAAATATTAGAGTCATGGTGTCAGCTAGCTGTAGTGGCGCACACCTTTAATTCGAGGACTCAGAAGGCAGAGGCAGAGGGAGGTGGATTTCTGTGAGTTCGAGGTCAGCCTGGTCTACAGAGCAAGTTCCAGGACAGGCTCCAAAGCTACTGAGAAACCTTGTCTTTAAAAATATTTAAATAATAATAATGACAATAAAGAGAATGAGCTGACATAAAGCAACAATCAATCTAGAACGCATTCTAACAGGTAACTGCTAACCTAGAGTTCTGTAGCAAAAACATCCTTCAAAAATGGAAAAGTAAAACCTTTTCAGGCAGAGAGGACATTCTAAAGGATGCATTTCAGATTCTTTAAGATAAGTAAAAAGGATCCTAAATGGACGTTTATAGGAAATCTAAAACCAGTAAATACACGTGTTAGACTAAACAATACTGATGGTGGAAGAAAACAGTAACAGCGACTGAGATGGCTCAGTTGGTAAAGAACTTGTCCAGCAAGAAGATGGGGATGGAGGTCCCTGAGGCTCACTGGGTGCCAGCCCTCTGGAGCTCAGGTCTCAGGGAGATCCTGTCTCAACCAAATCTACGTAGAAGACCCCAGACAGATGACAGAGGCCAACTTCTGATCTCCACATTCACCTGTGCACACAGACGAGGAACCAAGGACAGGGGTATAGCTCAGTGGTAGAGCTTAAATAGTCTGCATAAAGTACTGAGTTTGATCCCCAGCAAGGAGAGGAAAGAGGGGAAAAGAGAGAAGAGAGAAATTTAATTAGTAAAACCTTTAGTAAAAACCTTTCCACAAAGAAAAACACCCCCACAGCCCTGATGTTTTCTCTGCTGGATTAAAACAAACTTCAAGGAAGAAATAATTCCAATTGATTGTCAAGAGCAGAAATGACGGTCGATTTACTTTACAAAGTTAATGTAACATTGATTTGAAATCCTGACAAGGACAATACAGACCATTTCACTTAAGTAGATCCTTTTGTGACTTTTACCAATACTTCGTTAATTCAAGTCCTTTTCCAACCTATCTAAAGCAATGAGCTTTATTACCTATTTATTATTTTATTTACTTCAAAGCCTAAACATGACCTGTGCATAGATGTACACTCTTTGTTGTCTATATTCTCTTCTAAAATGTAAGCTCAGAAAGAGTACAGGCTATTTGATTCTCCATTCTTACCACCCCGCTTACACAGCAGGGCCTCAAAAATAGTTGGGTTTCATTTGATTTGTTTTGTGGGGTGCTGGAAATCAAACCCAGAGCCCTGCACATCTAGACAAGAGCTTTACCTAAAACACTTGTTACATGAGTGGTATTTGTGTTTAGATTTGCTGACTAAGAAAACACCGTGAACTGTACCTTTCACAAGTTCTGCATCTTTGAATTTAACTGACAGTAGATTAGAAACAACTGGAAAGAAACCTTCTATTTGTACTGAACACATATGGCCTTTCTTATCAGTGTTATCTAAACAACACAGTTTAATTACCATTAACACTCATTAGGTACACATAAGTGTCTCTTATCCAAAATATTTATATTAAAAGATATTCAGATTTTTGGATATTTGCATATGCATGAGCTATCCTAAGAATGTTATGCAAGTCTAAACATAAAATTCACTTATGTTGCATACAGACACCTTGTTCATTTAACTTGAGGTAGTACATATATTTTTAATGTGCCCACATTTTCACTGTGACTTGTCAGATGAGGTTGTAAGTGGAATTTTCCACCTGTCATGTTGATGCTCAAAAAAAATTAATATTTTAGAGCTTTTCAGATTTCAATTGTTTGTATCAAGGGATGTTAAACTTGCATTATTAGCAATCTAAAGATGATTTAAAGTATTTGGGAGGATGTACAGATTCTATGCAAATACTATCATGCTTATTTAAGAGTCTCGGCCATCCACGAAAGGTCCAAAATCAAATCTTTCCTGGATGCCAAGGAATGACTAAGATGACAAAGGCACTACTAGAACTCTGAAAGGCTTTCAAAAAATCCATAATTTATGAATTATAAGAACATCATACACATGCTTGGTGGTATGTACAATGCATATATTTCAGGGCTCAAAAAAGCTGTTGAAGGAATACAGAGGTGGGGCCTTCTGTTTCTCTGCTTTCCCCACAACCTATCTTTGTGCTAAGTATAAAATTATTCTATATATGGTCAAACCACTAAACCATAAAATAATCTAGACGAAATTTAAGAACATAAAGACAATTAAGGGAGAATAGAGCATGAGACAGAAAAAACAGAATATGATACATAATGACACAGTCTGCAAAGTTGTACCAAGACAGAAAAGCTAATAAACTTTGTGGGAACAGGTGCTTAGGGAAGGCCAGGAGCAGTGATACTCAAAATACAACACCGAATATAAAAATGATTCATCTTATTTTGTATGTGAAACGTGGACATTAAGTCTGAAAGTGCTACAGTAATTTGCTACCCTGAGGCAGGCCTAAGAATGAAACCAGAATTAAGGGAAATGAGACAGCAGAGCAAATAAGAACAACTGAGCCAAGTCCTTCCTTTCATGGGAGCCACTGAATGATGCCTGAGCTAACATTTAACACAAGATCTAATTATTGCTTTTTGAAAGTCAGTTTGAATTTGTTGTCCTGTCATTTACAATATAAGACTATAAGTAGATCATTGTGAAATTCTTCTAAAAGGCAAAACACTTGCTAATCTCAGTGTGTATATAGTGGCGCTTTAAGGTATGACTCTGTTTTGTGAGACCGATCGTTCCAAACATCACAGACTACTTAGTGTATCTGACCTCTACTCTCTAATTGCTAGTGGGACTTGACAGTTACTGTGACAACTAAAAATGTTCCCTGTATTTCCAAATGCTTTCCCTGAAAAGGAACCACAAATCTGTTTCATAATTGCTTATATCTGGTTCAGACAGAGGCTCCACCAGGTATGCTTAAATGCATTTAATATCATACCAACTTCAAAAGAATCCAATATTCTAATCTACCACTCAAACCTTACAAATTTTATATAAGAAACCACTTAGAGTGTTACTTAAGGTTATCAAAATGTTTGGCAAAAAGCCATGTATGGTTTAAGACAGTGCATAGGCAAACAGCGCTTTACGCTACCTACTGTTAAGTTTGCAAATTCTCTTTGTAAAGCTTATTTCTCCATAGAACACTGCAGAAATGTTACCAAATGCCACTTTCTCTTCAGCCTCTTCTTATACTTAAATGCCATAACTGGGTTTTCCAAGTATTATTACAATTAAGATAGACACCTGATTGATACAGACCTTTTGTGGAAGGTTTACTTGCCCAATTAAGAGATAAGAGGACATACTTATCTTTGGTGGCTATGGCACTTGGTGAAAAAAGAGTCATGAACAATTATGATACGATAAGCATGTGTTCTAAAGTTAGTACATGTAGTGGTTTGAAAGAAAATGGCCACCAAAGGGAATGGCACTATTAGGAGGTGTGGCCTTGTTGGAGGAAGTTTGTCACTGTGGGGCTTTGACATCTCTTTTGTTCAAGCTTTGTTCAGTGGGATACTCAGACCATTCCCTGTTGCCTGCAAGATGTAGGATTCTCAGTTACTCCTCCAGCACCAAGTCTGCACATGGCCATGCTCCCCACCACAGACAGGACCTCTGAATTGTAAGCAAGCCACCCCAATTAAATGTTTTCCTTTATAAGAGCTGCTGTTGTCATGGTTCTCTTCCCAGCAGTAGAAACCCACTGAGGTAGCACACTAGGACTAGTCAATTACAGAGATGATCCCTGAAAACCTCACTGTGCAGCATCACTGACTAGCCACGAAACCCTCTAATTCTGATCATCTGTTTTACGTGGGACACCGATTAAGTATTCTGTAACTTGGAGCCTAACTAACATATGTTTAAGATCTGACAACTCATGGGCAGTGGAGAAAGAACCAATATGACCGTAAGGCTCAATACTGGGTGACTGAGAGAAGTGCGGCTACAAAGGAGAAACTAGAAGGAAGAGAATATAAACATGCAAACACACAGGAGCACAACAAAGATGTAGGTGGATGCAGACTAAACTGGTTTGGTTTGTTGTCATGTGGATTGTGGCAGCACATCTGAAACGGGGATGGATTCACAGCGAACAGTGTAAGTGGGAAGGGGAGCTCCAGAAATTAGAAATATCCACACGAAATCATTTATACCAAAAGAAAAATGTACATGATCACCAAGAAAACACACCAAAGAACATACAAAGCCTTGAGGATATTAGCAACCCTTCTAAGGACCCATTTCACACACCTCACTTATGTTGAGCTCCAGTCCTTATTTTTAGACAGGATTCACTCCTACCTAACTACTACCCCCAGACAAAAAGATACTGCCCCAGACCTAGCAGCATGACCTTCTGTTTTGTTCAACCACAGGAGAGCTGAGAACTTTGGGGAAAGGCTAGAAGAGAAGCCTTCTACCTTCCTCTGATAGTAAATGTAGACCATAACATGAACATCTTTACTAGTCATCTTATTATTAAGCAAGAAGTCTGAGCAAAGAACTCTAACAGGAGGACAATGTTGAGAAGAGACGAAAGATGGACTTTCAGCACTGATTATATGATTGCTAAACAAACCACACTTCATGTCATTTCTAAGTACGCATCTGACAATTAAAAGAACCAAATGCATTACCTCTGTTGATGAATCCTATTTGCAGCCTAGCTGATAGCAGGATTAAGGGAAAAATGAAGCTGAGAGAGGGCAGGACATGCAAAGAAACTTTAAATGACCCAGGAAACCAGGAAGTACAGTGCAGAATGCTAAGAACAGGTCATTTATTACTACAGAGCACTATATAATTTACAAATTGCCTACGCAAACCGAAGATGAAACAGAATAGATTTGGTGCTTAGTATTACCTGGTGATTTCTTTTAAAAGGTTTTTAAAAAACATTTATTTGTTGTGTGTCTGTGTGTGACGTAGGTCAGAATGTGCAAGAGTTGGTTATCTCCTTCAACCATGCGGGTACTGGGGGTCTAGCCCAGTTGTCAGGTCCCACAGCAAGTACCTTTACCTGCTGACCCATCTTGATGGCCCCACAGCAATGGTGACTTTCATGGTAACTTCATAGTGAAAATGAAAGATGAAGATGTGCCAAACACTTAGATGGGTATTTAACACATATTAACTCCCTCTATATCCACCATGCAAGGTAAGTAAGTATTTCATCCTACTTTACAGATACTGAATAGTGGTAATATTATCACACCCAGTTTTAACTAAAGTTTTAACACCAGTCAAAACCAAGACTGAAGGATTTATCTGACTACATCAGAGTCCTTGGATGAAAGAATTCTGAAGGAAAATTTGGAATTCAGAATGGCCTCCTGGAGTGTATCTGGCAGCTCAGCAGAAAACACAAACGTATGTAGGAGAGAGAGGGAGCGACTGAAGGAGGCCTCCAAACAGTAATAATGGACAGTTCTAAATAAAGAGAGATGGGAGGGGGTTGCTCTTGCAAAGACAGACATTTCTTTCTCTGAAATATGAGCATTAAATAGGGAGATAATATTGGGGGAGGGGAACCTGGGAAATGGAGAAAGTGTGTCTCAGACAGCTGAGATTTTCTCAGCCACAGGAGTTTAGAAGCCCCAGCTTCCTTCTTATTTCTTCAAATGGAAATGAAAGCATAGGAGTGACAGCCAAGACCTAAAAACAAGCAGGCTTTAGTGGGGAAGAGTAAGGGCTACCAACAAACAAATGAGGTAAGACTCAAAAAGATTTCTTCTTTTAAAGTGGGCAATCCTATTCTGAAATTTTAAATATTTTTTTTACAGTCCTGAAGAATGAACATAGAGTCAAGCACTCTACCACTGAGCTAATGCCTCAGTTTTCTGAACCAGCATTTAAAGCCCCACTGTATTGCAGCCTTGAAGGGCAAAGTCTAAGTATTTTTAATCCCACTTTGGAGCTCTTGACATATTCAAGGAATGGGACAGAGGAGACAAACACCCCCGACAACTTCCTCCATTGCCACTGCGATGGGGCAGTTTGCACTTGCAAGCTTTGGCAAGGTCCCCTAAATTAATCGGGACAATTTTGCATACGGTAATCTCGATTACCCTTGAGGGGTAGCTGAGATTGGCACAAACCCCCGTTACAGTGACTATCAAGTGCTATAAGCATTAATAAACATTAGTCACAACTGAGAATACAAGAAATTTGAGCAGCCCTTTCTAAAAAAACAAAAACAAAGGGCTTGCACATTGAGGATTCTATAGCTTCAATCGCACTTTAGGCTAATAACTAAAGAAAGTATAAACCACTTATCCTTTCTTGTGTGTTATCTTACATGTCTAAGGTCTTTTTTTTTTTTTTTAAGGAACGGAACGCTCCCCAATTCTTTCAATGGATCTACAAAACCTAACGCTTCACAAAACTCGCCTCCGTCTGGAGACCAAAGACTGACTACGCCGAAAGAGATTAATGATTTAGAAGCGAACAATCATTTTGCTATCGCAGGCTCCACTAGGCAGGAGTCAGACGCCTAAACCATCCCCGTCTACCGGGACTCGTTCCCTTCTCAAAGGGAATGGATCCCACCGGCCTCTGCACAACAAGCAATGCTTTCCTTGGTAACTCCACAACCTAGGCTCAGATAATCTTCCCGGAGCTCAAAAGTTTTCAAGGGAAGCAAGAAAGCTGGGCTCGAATGAAACGGGCAGGACGACCCACGCACTTAGAGCGAAAGGAGGACTGCTAGCAGGGGCGAGGCTGCCTGCGAAGCCAGGAAAACGTGCAAAGGCGGCGGGAGTCACCCTCCCACCCACGGTGACCCCCGCCCACGGTGTGGGAAGGGGAGCCGGGGAGCCTGCGAGCCCGCGGCCAGCAGAAGGCCGGAGACTGGAAGGCCAGGAACGTGCAGACCGGAGGAGAGCGGTGGCCCCGGGCCGCCGGGGTGGGAGTCGCCGGCGTGAGCAGCCTCACTCACCTGCCAGACGCTCGCTCCGCGGCCGCAAGCACGGGCGCCGCCCGGGCGCCTCCCCTCCCGCGGGACTCGGTCCCGGCCGCCGCCGGAGCTCCGGGCCCCGAGAGTCACGGGCGGTACCGAGGCGGGCAAAGCGGCGACCGGCCCCGAGCGCGAGGAGGCGTACATAGGGGGCTCTGGGAAGGCAACTCCTCGCTCCAGCTTCCTCAGCGGCAGCCGACCGCGCTTCCCGGGAACAGCATCGCGCCAGCCTCGGTCCGCTGCTCCCGGGCCTTCGCCCGAAGCTCTCCCAAGGCGGCAGCCGGGTTTCCGGCAGCCACACTCCGCCCACTCAGGACAGGGCCTACGCCATCTTGCTGGAGGCGGGAAGCGTGCAGTGCGCACGCGCGGTGGGCGCGGCGGGCGGGCGTCCCGCTGTTCGGGGCCGAGGGACAAGACTGCGCAGCCGCAGCGGCCGGTGCCCTGCCTCTGCGGTTTGGTTAGTCCCTTCTGTTCTTTGCACCGGGAATCCCGAGTCTCCAACCTTTCCCAGCTAAGCTGAAACCACGAATTAGTAGACTTTTTGCGCGCACGCTACGGTTATCTGTGAGCATCTGTTAATATCAAGCATTCACCAAATGTCAGGTCCTGGGCTAGGTACTGATGATAGAAAATTTGAAAATGAATTCTAGCGCTAAGGGAGTCCCTTTCCCAATGGAGAAGACAAAGCCAGTTTTTCTTCTGTAGGTGCCCCTCCAGCCTTCCTCGCCCGTTTTAATTCCAAACCTACTTATTCTGGACTCCCTCTCAGTTTGTCTCAAACAACAATCAGCTCTTCACCTTGAGTTACCTGTCCATCATAATTTTCTTGGGGTGTTAAAAAAAGTATCCTTTGGGTATCTGTCACTTATAGAAACTGATCCTGGCTCTAGGGTTACAGCAATGCAGAATATAAACTCATGGAATTCACACTCTACTATGAAGAAATAGACAAAACCCGGTAGTGGTAAGGAATAGGAAAAGAGCAAGCCAGGAAACAGAATGAACACTATGGGACAGTGTTGAACAGTGTCTTACCACAGGTGACATATGGCCCTTAGACTGACTGACCAGATGCTTTGGGAAGATCCTGGGACAGAGCCTTCCAGGGGGACAGAAAAACGGGCTTCGGGTGGAATGAGTTTGCGAGGGAAAGGGGCAGAAAAACTAGACTGCGGAGACAGTGGAAGGTGTAAGGAGGCAATGTCAGGACCTCCAGGCCACGGTCGGAAGCGGGACTTTTTCAGAAAGGTCCCTCTAACCTGTGAACCTCCCATCTACAATGCCCAACACTTGGCGCCTGACTGCCTTCGGACATGTGGATTTGACCAGCTGCAAGAACTTCCACTTGCCTTTTACAGGTCTGACTTCTTGTTGTCCTTCAAGGTTTTGGGTTTAATTGCCACCTCAGAAAGGCCACCGGGTCATGTTTACTAACTAAATCTGCCTTCCTACCCATCATCATTGCACCTTGTCATTTCTTCCCTGGCATGAAGGATGTTTTTGAAAACCATCCCCTTTGTTTGTTTTGAGACAAGATATCACTGTAACCTAGGTTGACCTTGAACTGGTCATCATCCTGCCTTAGCTTCCCCAGTATTATAGGTATGTGCTGCCATGATTGGCCCTTCGGTTTTTATTTTATCTTTGAGAAAGGGCCTCACATATTCACTCTGCCCTCAGATACTTTGTGGTCATCTTCCTTCTACTTCCCAAGTGCTAGGATTACAGACGTGTGCCACAGGGGCTGGCTATGTTTTTAAATTATATACTTTTTGTTTACTTACTATCTCCTCACTGAACAGTGAGCTCGCTAAGAGGGAAAATGTTTTGTTTTTAACACCGTGACTTGCAAGGGTGGTTACTCAGTAAATGTTGAATTAATGAATGTGGGAATTTGAATCTAACTAATTGTGGTGTGTTATATTGTTTTTCACCTACTGGGTTTTAAAATTAAATGTAAATCAACTTTTATATTTGTCAGGGGGATGGAGGAGTAGGTAGAAATTATATTGAATGTATTTTTAGGGGTGGACAAAGGAAAGATTTAAGTAAATGTGATGTATATTGTATGTCTATTATACTGTGGTAGATCCTTACTCTTTACCACAGCCTGTCTAGGTAGCCATTCTCACTTTGTACGTGGGCAGATACAAAGAGATTAAGTCACTTGACCAAGAAAACTTTTAGAGACAGTCTTGACCCAAAGCCCAGGCATGCCCTTCCCTTTGAAGGGAAACAGATCTAGAAACAGCTTATTTGGAACTTGCCTCTGTCCTTAGCTTCCGTCAGACACCTGAGCAACTGCCTGCCCATTCTGTGCGTTCCCACTGAGGTCCTGACTGACAACTGCTGGCAGTCTTTCCTCTTAGCTAAAGCAGAACTCAATTTACCAGGTTCATTTTTTAATCTTTGTATTTTTATTGAAAACATTTTTTTTTCAGTGTAGGTTAAGACGTACCTGAAGACTGGAACAGACCCTAAGTGCGAGTTACACTTCTTAGACTTCTTTAGTGTGTTTGACTGGCTCCTCCATCCAGTCTCCCAGTTCCTTAGACCCCAAAGCAATCTTCTGGAAGAGTTACAGGATCACAGCAACAACTTCTTTCTCTATGAATTTCTCACAATTATATCATTGTTTGAGATGGCTAGAGAGATCTGCTAGTTGGGATTAGGGTTGTCATCTTATTTGTGGGGATCATTCAGTTCTTTATTTTAAATATTTATTTACTTATTATGTATACAATATTCTGTCTGTGTGTATGCCTACAGGCCAGAAGAGAGCACCAGACCCCATTAAAGATGGTTGTGAGCCACCATGTGGTTGCTGGGAATTGAACTCAGGACCTTTGGAAGAGCAGGCAATGCTCTTAACCTCTGAGCCATCTCTCATTCAGTTCTTATATGAGGTAAGAGGTACACTAAATTAATGATGTTATATGCTGATCAACTGAACTCTACCAGTCCATGTAGAAACCAAGTAGTAGATGAGACTGTTTAATACCTCTAGAGGAATGGATTAGGGAGTGGGAAAAGAGGGTGTGGTGGGGGAGGGACTGGGAGGAGAGGAGGGAGGGGAAACTGCAGCTGGAATGTAAAATAAATAAATAAGGCTCACCTCTACTTTCTTTCTGACTATAGTGGAATCCTTGGAGCAAATCATGGAACCATGACAGCGTTTCCTTGTGTTGACCCTCTGTTATGAGTTGAACTGTGCTCACCCCAAACAGGTTCAGCTAACCACCAGAGCATGGCCATGATTGAAAGCAGGACCATTAGAAATACAACTAAGTTAAAACTGGGTCTCACTGCAATGGGAGCAGTGACACAGAAAGCGTTGTCTGTATGAGAAGATGCGTATGTGAAGACAGAGAGCCGGGCGAACAAGGATGCAGACTGGAGAAGTGCAGCAGGAAGGCAAGCAAAGCCAGATGTCATGGGCAAGCCATCACCTCCTGAGGTGAGCAAGACAAGGAAAGCCAGATGTCATGGGCAAGCCATCAGCTCAGATAAGGTGAGCAAGGCTTTGCTTGCCTCTCGGTTTCAGAGGAAGCATGCTTTGTTGACACCTCAGTTTTGATGTCCATCCTTCGGAACCATGAGTACATACACTGTTTTAGGCTGCCCAACCTGTGATATTATGGTAGCCCTAGGAAATTAACACACCATCTGTGGTGGTTTGAAAGAAAATGGACCCTAAAGGGAATGGCGCTTTTAGGAGGTGTGGCCTTGTTGGAGGAGTATGTCGCTGTGGGGGTGGAATTTGAGGTCTCTTTTGCTCAAGCTCCCCTCATTGTGACTGTCAGTCAACTTCCTGTTGCCTGCAAGATGTAGCACTCTCAGCTCTAGCACCACATCTGCCTGAACACTGCCATGCCTTCTGTCATGATGATAATGGACTGAACCCCTGGAATTGTAAGCAAGCCACCCCAATTAAATGGCTTTTTAAATAACAGTTGCCACGGTCATGGTATCTCTTCACAGCAATAAATACCCTAACTAAGACACCCTCTTATCAGTGTGGCAGAGCCTGGAATAAAGAACAGAGAGTAGGCAGTGTGGCTTCTGCTCCCTCTTGATAGCAAACCAGCTGCAGACCTTCATGCTAGTCACTAAGTAGTAGTTTCATTATCTAAAAACAAGGATAATGGTTACTTCCCTGCCGACTTTAGAGATCTGTAGTGATAACAAGTGTTTAGTTCAGTGATGTCACCAAGAGGGTCTGACAGATACTAAGGATGAACTGAAACACATGGTTTTTATCACAGGGAACAGAGTTCTTACCAGTGGAGACAGTGTGGCTGAGAAGACGTGGCACGTCACCGTGAGACTCTCACCAGCAGATGACAAGTGTATGGCTTGTGTCTTGCCATTGTTGCGGAAAAGAAGAAAGATCTTGTGAACTAGGACAGAGAAGGGAGCTTCAGAGATAGCCTTCAGAGGAAAAGAGTTTCTTAGATGGGTCTTGGGGACCTATAGGATGTTCATGTGCAACAATCATGACGATGCCCCTGAAACCTTTCCTGCAGCCAGTGTTGGATGTAGAAACCTAAACTGAGACTGTGCTATCTCATGACTTAGACATTAAATGCTGTTCCTGGTCGATTAAGGCCCTGAAACATGACACAGCAATGATCACTGTCGCTACTCCCAGTGAAATATTATGGGAGGTCACATTGTCTCATAGCACCAGCTTTCAGCCACAATGGGGGCAAGTAATCCACACAATTCAGTCACATCTCAGCCGTGTAGTTTCATGCCATCCAACAGAAATATAATGTAAGCTGTTGGGCGGTGGTGGCCAACGCCTATAATCTTGGGAGGCAGAGGCAGGCAGATTTTTGTGAGTTCAAGTTCAAGGCCAGCCTGGTCTACAAGAACTAGTTCCAAGTTAGGTCTGTTACACAGAGAAACCCTGTCTCGAAAAACAAAGCATAAAACAAAATTAACAGAAATATAATGTAAGCTACATATTTAGTTTTAGATTTTTTAAGAGCTGCATTAAGAAACGGCTTTTTTTTTTTTTTTTAATTACAAGTGAACCCTCAAGCCAAGGCTGGGAGAACACTGGAAGGGGGAGAGAAAGACTGTAAGAGCCAGAGGTTGGGACAGGGGGATGGACTAGAGTAAAACAGCGTGTTCTGGACATCACAGGGCAGCTGCACTCCTGAGCTCACAGTGGCTGTGGTTACCTGCACAAGCTCTATCCAGCTTGGAGTGGGGAGGAGCTACAGCCCTGACCCCAGGTGGGGACTGTTGACAGCTGATGGCTTCTTTAGAAGGGTGTCAGTTTTCTTTTAGGGTGTGGCCCCCAGTGGGGCAACTAGGCTCCAGTGAATGGCCTCATGTCCACGGGCATAAAGGCAGCACAGATTGGACTTGATGTGTTGTTTTTAAAAAAGCAAAAAGACACCAAGTTTGGAGGGGGTTGGGAATGGATCTGAAGAGTTAGGGGGAGGAGTTGGGAGTGGATATGATCAAAATACGTTGGATGAATGTGTAAAATTCTCAAAGAATTAATAAAAAATATATTTAAAAATAACAGGTGAAATTCTAACTATATACTTTAAAGATTTTAATTGTGTGCATATAGAAGGGGCTGGGCACATGAGTGCAGTACTCGTGGAGGTTGGAAGAGGTCATTGGGTCCCCTGGAGCTGGAGGAGGTACATATGGCTGTCTGCTGCCCAGAGTAGGTGCTGTGAGCTCTGCAAGAACATTATAAGCCCTTAACCACAGGAGTGTTCCTCTAGCCACCTAGCAATATCTTTCCTTTAACTCAATATGTCCAAATATCCTTTCAACATGAACACTGGCCCCTTTCACATGGGGCTTAGTGGTCATGTGTGGTGAGTGGCTACCATATTTCATAACACAGTTCGAAGCTGATCCTTTCGGTTCCAGTAGCAAGAGGTGGGTTCTACTTCATGAGAAGGACAATTTCCTAAACAGAGGAAGAGACTTAAGACAGAGTTTTGCAGGTGGAAGATAAAACTATATTCGATTGTAGATTAAGGGCTTTTACCATTAATTTTATGTATCTTGTAAACTGGGAAAGTACTTTGAGATTTAAAAGAGCCATGCAAATGTTGGTGATGAAGAGAATGTTTGAACTAGAGCCAGAAGTCCTTGCTATAGCTATGTCTTCTCCCTGCAGCCTTAGCCAAGCTACCCCTCTGAATCTCTTTTCACCTTCAGAAACAGGGATGATAGCATCCACCTCAGGCTTGTTTCAAAGACCCCATGACACAGTGGATGTGAAAGTTGTCTAGTTCCTGGCATTTTATTCAACAGTCTCTTGAGAAATGGAAGCAATTGTGTGTGCGTGTGTGTGTGTGTGTGTGTGTGTGTGTGTATGTTTGTGTATTATAGGATTGGCCTATGGAGGCCCCTGAGTCTCATAGTTTGGGTTCTGCAAGCCAGAAGGGAAGCCAATGATATGATCCAGTGAGTCCAAAGGTCTGTGAGTTGAGTGTCTCATGAGTATAAGTCCTGGTTTGAATCTGAAAACTCCAAACAGGAGCAGCTATGTGCAAGGACTGGAGCAGGAATGTACCTACAGTGGTGAGCAGAACTTCAGTCAGTCTACCAGTTCAGATCTCTTCAGGAGACGCTGCTATAGACAAAGCTGGAAAAAAAAAAAAAGGTTTACCAACGCTGTGGGCATGCCAAAGTCTAGTTAAGTTGCTATAGAAAATTAACTATCGGGGGCTGGAGAGATGGCTCAGTGGTTAAGAGCACTGACTGCCCTTCCAGAGGACCCGGTTCAATTCCCAGCACCCACATGGCAGCTCACAACTGTCTGAAGATCCAGTTGCAGGGGATCTGACACCTTCACACCAATGCACATAAAATTAAAAAAAGTTAAATAAACCATAAAATATTTAAAAAGAAAGAAAATTAACTATCATATTTAGTAAACATTCAAAAATATTAACTAAATATGAAGAAATCTGAGCATATGGTTAGAGGAACCAATAAACAGAAAAGAGGCTAGAAGATTTCACCGAAACCAAGAGTAACTCTGTAAATGGAGACTGTGCTTCCATTTCCAGGACACCCAGACCCAAATAATCACACAGAAACCATATTAATTACAACACTGTTTGGCCAATGGCTTAGGCGTATTCCTAGCTAGTTCTTACATCTTAAATTAACCCATTTCTACTAATCTATGTATCACCACAAGGCTGTGGCTTACTGGTAATGTTCTGGTATCTTCCTCTTTCAGTGGCTACATGGAGTGTTCTCAACTCCACCTACTCTCTCTCTCTCTATCTTTGTTCAGATTTCCTGCCTGGCTTTAGTCTGCTAAGCCACTGGCAGAAACATCTTTATTCATCAACCAATAAAAGCAACATGTATACAGAAGAACCTCCCACATCAAAACTCTGGGATAAAAGTCCAGAAAATGTATATTTTCAGTATCTCTATTTTGTCTCAGGTTGGACAAGTTAGAATGTGTCTTTATTTTTTAAGTAGCCCATTTCTTCTGTGAGTCTAGTGATGGCTATCCATGTCTGAAGGCCACATCTTTTTAAGCCTTTAATTCTCCTCTGGTTAAAATAATATTGTTGTTTGCTGGGTTCATGCCTTTTTTCATTAGATACATATATAAGGCATAAATGAGATTGGGTCACCCCCCATTCTCTCTTTCTCTCTTTGTATGTGCGTATTGAACTGAAAGCATCCAACCAAAAGCAACAAAGTTAATAATTTTAGAAGCTAAATGAAGAGCACAGTGATTCATATTGCCCTTACTGCTTTTGTATGTGCTAGGAAATTTGAACAGTGAGGTTTTAAAGCCATCCCAGAAGCTGCTTCTTCAAAATGAGGAACTAAGTACAAATGTTTACAAATGTGCACTTCCCTCTCCTCTGGTCAGCTGGTGGAACTAAGGAATGTTAAATGTCCTAGGAAATCATTCTCATAGGCCCTAAGTTGATGGAAGGTATCTTAGTGATATGTTCATAGATCTTTGGGAAACCTAGAAGAGTCTATACAAGTAACCTATCTGAACCACAATTGGTGAAGAACATTATCTCTTCTTAGTGTGACTTACTGCCTGTCACAGTTCTTCTTGTGTTGCACATCCTTAGAATGGCTGTAGGGATTTTGAGGCCCTCCATGGGGAAGTTGAGCTTGGGACACAAATGTTTTCTCACAGTCACTGCTCTGTGTAGTATCTTACTGCTGACCCTTGTGGCGGAGGAACCGCTTCCAGGAAGACGCCAACAGTCTACCTCTCAGCATTAGACCACACAGGCGCCGAGCCAGAGATCACTGTGATGTGAACACAAGACATATATAAAGAGGCAGACACTGGTCTATACAGACTCACTCTTTATAAAACACTAGATGTGGTGCACATATCTTGCGTAATCCCAGCATTCCCTATAGAATGAAAAACTGAATGCATTTTATCTTATCACTCACCATGATAGACTATTTTAGGGACCCCGAGGCAAACCATGCCGGATATGCCTTCTGACCGCAAGGTAACTGAGTAATTAGTGAGAAAAATGCAAGGAAGAAGAATCTTCAACATGTAGAAGTTAAACAACACACTTCTAAAAAAAAATATGTTGTCAAAGAGGATGTCTCAGAGAAAATTAAAAAAAGCACAAATTGAGTGAAACACATATAAAATGCATCTAAATTTGAGACAAAGGTAAGATGTTGCTCTTAGAGGGAAATGTGTAGCACTAACGACTACATCAGAGAAGAGGAAAAGAGCCAGCGCTGTTTCAGCAGGTGAAGGTGTCTGCTGCCAAGCCTGAAGATCTGAGTTTGAACCCCAAGACCCACCTGGTGGAAGGGAAGTACTGATTCCTGCAAGCTGTCCCTCACCCTCCATTGCTGTGGCATGTATGCCCTTACACACAAATAAGTCAATGTATAAATGTCTAAAAAAGAAAAGAAGAAATGAGAGAGAATCTCAAGATAATCATCTGAACTCCTCTGTCTTCAGGATCTAGAGGATGAAACAGAACAAAACAAAACAAAAAGAACAAAAGAACCCCAAAGCAAGCATAAACAAGTAATCAAGACAGGAGTGGGATCGGTGAAATTAAAAGGAAAAACTACGGGAACATCAGTGACACCGAAGCCTACCTAGTACAGCTCTCCGGAGCCTGACGAAACAAAGTGGAAAAGCTCAAATCACCAAGGCCAGTCACAGAACAGACTCTCACCACAGCTCTGCAGCCACTGAAGGAAGAGAGGACGCTGCAGACACAGCCACACTTGGAAATCCGACAACTTTAGAAGAAAATGGGCCAATCTATACAAACCACAAACCCCTGACACTCCAGACGAAACAGGATAGCCTTACAGCCATTAAGGAACTGAACTTGTCGTTGAAAGCTCTGGAAGAAGACACAGATGGTTTCAACTGGAGAACTCCAGCAAACATTTACAGGATTTTTACTAACTTTCTGCAATCTCTTCCAGAAAACTGAAAAGGAAGAAATACTTCTCTGCTCACTTCAGGAGGCCAGTGTTACTCTGATACCAAAACCATGCCGAGTACAAAAAAGAATGCTAGAGGCCAGCATCTCTCAGGAACTTAGACGCAGATTCTTGACAAAGTGCTAGCAGGTCAAGTAAAAATGCATTTAAAAAATATACAATATGACCAAATAGCTACTATCTATCCTAGCTATACGTGAATCAATCAATATAATTATGTTACATATTAACAGGCTAAAGAAGACAATTCACATAGCATCATTATCAATTAATGCAAAAAAAGAATTTGATAAGGGGGCTGGAGAGATGGCTCAGTGGTTAAGAGAACTGGCTGTTCTTCTAGACAACCCAAGTTCAATTCCCAGCACCCACTTGGCAGTTCACAACTGTCTTTAATTCCAAGATCTGACACCCTCACAAGACATACATGTACACCAATGCACATAAAAGTAAAAATAAATAAGTTATTTAAAAAAAGAATTTGATAAGATCCAACATTTATTCATAATAAAATCTGGATCTCCTTCCTGGACGGTAAGAGTACATAAAGGGAAATAAATCTATAGCTATTGAGAATGAGAGTATGTTCTATCATGGAAAAGCAGCTTCAGGCATCCTAATCCTCGGCCCCCATCTCCATGTTGGCGATGGCATCCCCTCCACTTCACCAAAGAGAAGCTCTTCTCACACCTCACAGGATTCATTACCCGGCATGCCCACCTGAGCAATCGTTAACATGGGCCCCCGGCCCATCTGTACTGGTTAGTTTCTTGTCAGTTGGCATAAACTGGTGCCACCTGGAAAGAGGGAACCTCAGCTGAGTGATTGCCCCCATTGGACTGGTCAGTGGGCATGTCTATGGGCTATGCTTTTTTTTCTCTTAAACTGATCATTGATGCAGGCAGTGCTAGCTGCCCCTGGGCAGGAAGGATAAGAGAGCAAGCTGAGAAAGCCATGGGGAGTGAGCAGGGAAGCTGTGTTCCTCAGGGGTCTCTGCTTCAGCCCCCACCTCCACAGTCCTTGCCCCAGCACTCTTAATGATGGGCTAGAACTTACAAGCCAAATAAATCCCTAGTTCCCCAAGTTGCTTTGGATAATTGTTTTGTCCCAGCAACAGAGAAGCAAACTGGGACACCATTTTATTAAGACAATCTTCTAAGTTTGCTCTGTGTTCTAAAGAGTATTATGAAACGCAAGGGGCTTGGATATATATTTTTCCCCAGTCTCACCTTCCGATACCTATGTAGTTCCTGCTGGTGGCTTCATGACAGATCTAGAGACGGACACATCCAGCAAAACCTGGCTCGCGTTCCATGGGAACTATAAAATAATACACATTTCTTGTAAGTGGCTACGTCTTGGCAAAATGTTACACAGCAATAGATTATTAGTACTGGAGGATCTGAATTCCATTCCCAGCTGGGGCAAGCGTAGAACAGACTTGCAGTCTTTCACCATGAAACCATTAATGGTTTTATTGTTTCTCTTTGTGCATGTACATGCGCACTCACACAGTCACGCACATGTGTACATTCACACATGAACTTGCCAGGGGTTGAACTAAGTTGTGCCCGTGTGTCCACATCAACTTCTCGCTCATTATTCGATATACCACCCTTCTTCGGCACTCCACCTACTTCTGAATGTTTTCCACCTGAGTCAACTGGAAGTGATGAAGCTGGAGATGCCTGTGCTTTTCCATCTAATGACAGAAAAAAGGAAAATGCTCCATCTGGATAGAAATTGACAATTAGCCATATCCAATTCCTGGGTATCTGGCTTTTAAGTGAAACCCAGCACAGTGATGTTTATTTCCCTTGGCTTTTATTGAAAATGCTATTTAATCCTTCTAGCCTTTAAAGAGACAACACCAGCGCAGTTCGATTATTAAGTTTCTAAAAATTTGTCTCATTTTATGTTACCAATGTAATGTATTTATTGAAAACAAAAACCAGAAGCACAGAAAATCACCAGGAAAACAACAGTCTCATCATCTATGATAATTGCTAACATTTTGATGAATATTTTCCAGATTTACTTTTAACATAAGTGACAGCTCAGAATAACAATTTCTCTTTTTTTTCTTTTTTTGAGACAGAGTTTCTCTGTGTAGCCCTGGCTATCCTGGAACTTGCTCTGTAGACCAGGCTGGCCTTGAACTCACAGAGATCTGCCTGCCTCTGCCTCCCAAGTGCTGGGATTAAAGGCATGCACCACCACCACCCCCTAACAATTTCTTCGTCAGCAATAAATCTGTTTTTTAAAAAAAAAAAAAGGGAGTGGAGGGCTGGCAAAATGACTCAGCGGGTAAAGGTAGTTGCCACCCAGCCTAAAGTCCTGAGTTGGATCCCTAGGACCCACATGGTGGAGGAAGAGAGCCAATTGCTCCAAGCAGGCCTTTGACTTCCTTGAGGGCACCAGGACACATGCACTCACGCACCCCTCACACACACGCACACACATACACACACACACACACACACACACACACAATAAATAAATAAATAATTTTTAAAAATACAAAATTCATTTAAGAAAAAAAAATCAAGGTCATTCTTGGTTAGTTCCTTAGATCCTTAGCTAGTTCTAAGGCGGATTAGCTATATGAAACTCTGTCTCAAAAACCAAAAACAACACAAGAACAACAAACTCCCAAAATAGAATCCCCTTTTCCTAGGGAGTGTCTAAGTCTGTTTTAAATGCTTACTTTTTAAATGTAAGATTAAATTAATGAATGAGATTTAACAAAGAAAATGAGACTATTGATTTTACTGAAAGCCATATCCATGTCCCCACATAGCTCACGGTTTGACTAATGACATTGATAACTCAACTAACAGCAGTCTGAGCGTTTCAGCCTGGGACTAATGAGGTCCAGGGAAGCAACCACTCCTCTCCCTTCACGGTGCCACTGCTGCCCTAGGATTTGGATGAGGAAGGGATCCTTACAGTTGCATGGGGATCCTCAGGAGGCTAGAGCTGGCTTGAAGAGGAGAACTGGTCGTGAAATTTTAGAGGTTTTATGAGCTGGCTAATAAAGACAGCCATTATTAAAGATTAAATGACATAAAATTATAATGCAATAATTGTATTGAAAACAAAGCTAGTGATTACCCGAGCCATCGCTTTTAGATCAGTTTACTGCGTTTTTGAGTCCCACACTCCTGCTGCTCTTCCAGCTACTGTGTCTGCATGGTGTGCCAGGGCACAGCTTTCCATATCTATGCTCAGTGATGCCACACTGGTATTTTGGAACTGGAGTATTCACCCTATGCGTATCAACAAATGTTCCAAATCTGGGCTTATCTGTTGCTTTGTAAGTTGTCTGGTGATGGAGAATACATTAGTATTATAAATTAAACTTAAAATTTGTCCTGTCTGTAGCTGTCATATTACAAATGGCACAAAGGATAAGGACATATTCTCCCAGCATTCAAATACCATTGTCAGATCCATCCACGCTATTCACATCATTGACAAATGAGTGACATTCCGGCACCTGTCTTCTGCTTGCCCGGCTTGCCACGGACTCCTGCTCCCAACACTGGCCGTCTGCAGCAGAGCATCAGCAGATGAGAGAAAAATTTAGTGGGTACAGGTCCCAGGGGAGGAAGGAATGGGAAGGAAGACCAATTCTGTTCAGCTTTGCGTCCTGCCTCCTTCTGTCCTCATCGGCTGACAGGTCTGTGAGAAGGAAAGCAAGCCATTGCCCAACATGTCCGCACATCTGGCTGACCCCTGTGTCAGGGACCAGCTGATGACCGTGCTTAAAGGGGAGTTAGAAAAGCCAGCAGCCTCCGCCCGGATAGCCAGGTTGACTCTGTCATGATGGTGTTCGCCAACTGTTTTACAACAAAATACCTGAGAAAATGGAAGAGGAGAAACATTTGTTTTGGCTCTGGAACTGTGGATGGAGCTGAGACTAACAAAGAAGTCTCGCTCTACCCCCCATAGTCCCCCATCGCTGTGAGTGCTCCCCCCGCCCAAAGGGAACGCTAGCTGCTCTGCTCAGGGTTAAGGTTAGATGCTCATGTGGATTCCATTCCCTGGCAGGGAAGACCTGGCAGGGGTCAGGTGTGGGGTGTGGTGGTGCACACCTTAAACTCAGCACTTAGGTAGCAGATACAGGCAGATTTCTATGAGGTTGAGGCCACCATGGTCTACACATAGTTCCAGGACAGGCCAGCCAGGGCCACATAGTGAGACTCTATCTCAAAAGCAAAGTAACAAACAAACAAAACAAGCAAGATGACAAGAAGAGGAAAAGTTCAAAAGGGCTTAGCTGAGAGTATTTGTGTTGCTGTCTGGTCCATTTCCCAATGTAGCTCCTCCCTTTCTTCTCGGTCGCAGAGAGACTTCTAAGTAAAGTTAGTCACACTAGACCAAGGGGGACTTCTAATTTTTCTCTCCAGAGTCCTGAGAAGCCACCCATCTGGGTAGTTGCAGTGATATTTTCTATGTGTAGTGCAGAGCTAAGCACTAGAGGCTAGGGAGTGGTGGCACACACCTTCAATCCCAGGACTCAAGGCTACCCTGGGCTACTCAAGACTGAATCTGTCTAAAAAGAGAAACAGAGCTCACACTTTTAATCGCAGCCCTAGAGAAGACCATAAGGCAGGAGTTCAGTGCAGTCTCTGTGAGTCTGAGGTTTGGTGCAGAGCAGTGCAGTCTGAGGTTTGGTACACAGCAATGCAGTCTGAGGTTTGGCGCAGAGCCGTACAGTCTGAGGTTTGGTGCAGAGCGGTGCAGTCTGAGGTTTGGTGAATTGCCATTTTGGTCTGAGCACTGGTAGAGGTAAAAGAACTCTCTAGTGGCTGGCGCTCTGCTTCTCTTATCTCCAGCTTTAACCCCAATATCTGTCTTTGGGTTTTTATTATTCGTGCTACCGGTAGTGCTCAGAAACACCAAGCAGAAAGGAAAGTTAAATAGAGAGAAGTGCGGGGATTGGAGATGATCACAGCCTGGAGAGAGGGACTTGGATTTCCAGCACGTGGAAGGGTGGGCACGATAGGGTTTGTCTTGTCTTTGGACACAGTGACTGCGGCTCAGGTTCTAGGGTGGGCAGCCCAAAGGACAAACATAAGAGTCTCCAAGCTTCACATGAACTAGGGGTGGCGGCTTGGGCCTTTATTATAGTCAGATGACAAGCTATACATCCTTCAGTTATGAAGGATGAACAGAGGTATTTGAGGGCACAACCAGATGTGACCCTTCTGTGAGTCTCTTCGGTCCAGGTATATCCTGAGGGGGAGAGAAGAGACTCTTGAAGGCTGTTGAGCAGCTCTTACACTGAGTGTGACTCCAAGTAGATGGAGTTAGTTGCTAGCTGAACTGAATATTTGCTCCAAGAGACTGATCTTGAAAGTGCAAAGAGTTTTCTTGAGAGTGGTATGGCTGAGTTTGTGCCCATCAGTGAAAATGGGGACTTTAGAGATAAGATGAATTCCTTGATAGAGAAACTATTTCCACTTGAGGTGTAGATTGTGAATTTTAAGCCCATTATGCTATCGTATTCTTTCTTTGAAGTCTTAGATTTTGTGTGTGGTGTTGACAGAAGCATTGCCAGACAAGAGTGAGCTGATAGCTTCAGCATCTGTAGTGTTTGTGGTTCTGGGAGGTAAACTTGGTGTCTTGAGGGGCATTTCCCTTTCTGGGCATCCGGCTTAGAGACTGCAGCACTTTTCGGCTTCCCCCAGCAATAATAGCTCAATGACTTCTTCAGGGGCTAGGTTGCCATCTGTTTGTCATCTTAACATGACCTCGAAGGGGCAGAAGCATTTCTCAGGCATGCACGGTATGCTAACTCTGGAAAGATGGTACTTCAAGGGGCTCACTAATAGCAACAAGGGGAGAAGCAGACCAACAAATGTCACCTCTCTATGAATTTGAGGTCAGCCTGGTCTACAGAGTGAGTTCCAGGACAGCTAATGCTACACAGTGAAGCCCTGTCTCAAAACCCTCCCCACAAAAGAGCATTTTGATATGTAATCCAGGTGAAATCTCTCAAATAACAGACCGATTTCCCCTTTCCCTTGATGATGAAGGGCGACAAAGAGACAATATATGAAGTCAGGGGCAGGACCAAGTGAGTCAGGGAGTGGATGTGGTGGCATCGAAGCCGGAAGGGCACAGTTGGAACGATGGGAAAGGATCTGTCTAAACACTGGCATGTCATCTGAGCGAGGTACTGAGTCTGAGTCCTCCTCAGTCCAAATCCCTCCCTTCCCACCAATTAAAGTTCACATCGTGACCACCGAAATGGCTCCTTCTCTGACCCAAGGCTTTCTCGTTTAGCCCATGGCAAAGTGTAGTGGAATGAAGACACGGAACGCACTGTGGGGGTGGGCAGTCTGCTGATGTAATTGCAGAAAAGTTGAAACTGGGAGCTGAGGGGCTGCGAAGCCAGGAAGATGAGGTCTTCATTTCCTTTCTCTCTAGAGTGAGGATGAAAGGTGTGAAGAAAATTATTATTTGAAGCAGATGAATATTCTCTATTTTTCTTCAGGGAACTCTTCTTTTTTCTGTATCGATTGTCTACCCTCAACACACATGCACCTACGCACATGTATCTACACTGTTTTACAATCTATTCCAAGGAAGGAGAGAAGTCAGTTAACTTTATGCTGGAGCAGGCAATGAAGGATTACTTTAAAATATAAGGGTTTGGGGGCTGGAGAGATGGATCAGTAGTTAAAATCACTGGACCCAGCACCCACCTGGTAACTCCAGTTTTAGGGAACCTAATACCCTTTTCTGGACTCACGGGGCCAGTATATTGGTCGATATATTTAGAAAAAAATATAAGTTGAGTCTCTTTATTCATATATCCTTCCATTTTCTAAGCAATAGGTGTTTTCAAATATATCTGTCTTCAGCCTGATCCTTTAAAATACACCTGCAGCTAAGCAATAATGTACTGATTCCAAAATTGATTCTGTTTCACAAATGTTTTACTCTTTTGAGTTTATTGTAACTTAATACTGGTGGTCCAAACCCCTTTACTTAGCCATGCTGTCTCAGCAAGCATTGCTAGCACAGCAGTGCATTAATTAACACAGTAACTAACCCCATAACAGCATATTATGGCTTTGTTACAAAACCTAGCAGATGGGAGGAAGCGATGAGAAGAACAAAGCTTGCTTCAAAACAAGCTATTTTAAAAGCAGTTATCAAAATCCATAGGGGTCAAGATACAGAGGAGTAGCTTCCATTTCTTATTTACTTCTAAGAAATTTTCTCGGGGCCAACACTTCATTCCCTGCATCAGCTCCTAGGGAGTAAGAAGGAAACAGAGCTTTCGGCCAAAGCTCCTCATAAGGAGCTACTCTGATTTATTGTTTCTAGGTATGTTGCCAAAGAATCCTGATACAGACTTTCTTTTTGGGTGCTAGGCAAAGAAGACGCTGGCTTTGCCTTTAGTAAGGAAACAAAATGACCTCTTTGGATACCAGAATGGAATCCGTTTGTGGCTGTGGTTGGAGACAGGTGATGCCCTGTGTTGTTCCTGCTGATGACAGACGAAAGGACCATGGAAGGAGACAACGGAGCACCAAAGCCTGTTGGTGGGAATTCAAGAGATGTACCCACAGAGAACAACGTTTCTTATTCTTGGTGCTTTCTGAAACAAAGAGAGCAAGCTGGATGTTGGGTGGACTCTTGGTCTGGTCCCTCAAGCTGGGTGGACCCAAGTTCTGGTCTTGTCTGGCTTGTAGCAGGGAAGGCAGCAGAAAGATAGAAGCCGTTTGGTCTTTCAGATCTTCCCCTAGCTCTGCCACTGAAACTTTCTATTTGGGAGTTAGAGAACCAAAGACAGAATTCTAGGTCCTCAGGGCCTGCAGAGAGCCGTGTACATATGTGTAGCCCATGGCACTATTCATCCAACGTTGGTCTGGACTAGCGATGACAAACAGAACATTAGCTGGAGGAAAGGGGTTCTGAAAATTGAAGCAAATAGTCTAAGCAGTTCTACCAAGATGTACTTTGGTTCAAAGACATGCGTGACTGGTGCAAATTGATCTTCTCACTGATTTCATATAATAAAAGGTGTTTGTATCACGCGGTAGGTATCAGGAGCACAGAATAGCTTTTTGCAAAGGTACGTTAACAAGGATGAAGACCCAGAGCATTTCCAGGAGCAGATGACAATGTGTGAAAGTTTCTGATGCCAAAATTGCAGAATCAAGTATGAAATCTTCATGTATTCTAACCACATAGATAACCTCATAGTAGTGACTTTTTCCATTGGGTTTCTAGGAAATGTGTGATAGTCTGGACAACAAAGAGCTCTTTGTACCAATCAGTGTGCCTAACCAAATCCCATAGTATCTTTATTTTTTGTCTTGCTTTATTTAGCTGAAATTAATATTGAAACAAGATAAAAGCTCAACCATGAACTCAACCAATTGCAAACTGAGAACAGTTGGGAAAAATATTGAAACAAGATAAAAGCTCAACCATGAACTCAACCAATTGCAAACTGAGAACAGTTGGGAAAAATATTATCTGTATTTAATATGTGCCCCTTTTTCCTTGTTATTACTTCCTGGTCGGTACAGTGGAACAACTGTCTATCAACCATTTGTTTTAAAGCACAGAGGAAGAAGTCTATGGGTTTATGTAAATACTAAGCCATTTTATGTCTTATACTCGAGTATCTGTCAATGTTGATATCTGTGGGGCTCTTCTCCCTTACATCTACTGAGGAATGGTTTCAACATTAGACTTATATTGTATTCTAAATCTAAACCCACGAGTTTCAATTTCACACTAGTGCATCTACTTATATTCCTCTTCTATCATTCCATTAATTGTGAGAGGAGCCGTCAAGTGCACAGCCAACACTTCAAATAGTCGGCAAGGAAATGAAAGGCCTGTCCCCAAGAATGCTCTCCAGTGGAGCATATCAGTTGCCATGGGGAAGCAGAAGTAGATACCATCCCAGTGAATCTAGAACCTATACGCCCTACATGAAAGTATATTCGTGTTCAAAGAGCTGGGTCTGGTTATGTTCTTATGGTACTAGGAAAAATGTATTTTTTCCACCAAAAATAATATTCATTATAAATACAATATTTTCTGTTTGTTTGTTTTGGTTTTTGAGACAGGGTTTCTCAGTGTAGCCCTTGTTGTCCTGGAACTCACTCTGTAGACCAGGGTGACCCTGAACTCAGAGATCCACCTGCCTCTCCCTCTCAAGTGCTGGGATTAAAGGTGTGTGTCACCACGTCCAGGAAATACAACACTTTTAAAATTAGACTTTCTGGTGAAAAATCGGCTTTTGAGAGTGGAAAGCTGTAGTATTACATGACACTAATGTGTGCACCTTTAGGATGAACGTCCTGATCGCACATTCAATGACTCTCGTTGATTTTCCCAGAATACATCACAGAGTCAAATATTCTCACCAGGCTAAGAATAGGAACAAGCTGTTAGTTCAGAGGAGTGCTGGGTGGGAAGTAGACTTGCCAAGATGGGCTGATTAAAAATGGGCCTATATAGAACAAAAGCAGAGGTTTCCCCTCCCCCATATGGTATGGCCCTCTTACAGCAGCAGAAATGCTTCTGTGGTTTACAGCAGGCCCGGAGATGTAAAGCATCGATTCTCTCCTCAGCTCTCATACAGAGCTGCTGTGCAGAGAGATACAGCTCTCTTGCATGTGGATTTTGATAGAAAAGAAGCAAACCAATTTTTTTTATTGTCATGTTTTTCTTGTTTCTAATCACACTAAATAAAAGCATAGTGCTAAAAGAAATATTGCATGGCGAGTTCTTCTCTGGTGAAGATGGAGACCTAGGAATGGGACTTAGCCTCATGAGATGGAGCTTAGTGTGGATGCGGGAAGCATTTTCTGTGTGCAGGAACTACACAGCTTAGAACATACCGATGAGCGCACTTTTCGTGTCCTTGGGAACTTACAGGTGATGATGGATGGCATACATTTGAGGGTGGGGTGATGCTGTGAGTAGAGAGATGTCATCAGGAGTGAAAAATATTAGTTATGCAGTAACAGGTTGCTCAGTCATTAAGGAGTCCTAAAATTAGAGTAAGAATGACCGGAGGCGAAGAGGAATGGATAGTTTGAGGGAGCTCATTGAGGGGCGCCAACCTGACAAAAGCGGTGCAGGGTTGATTTTTGCAGCTGCAGTCTGGGCAACAAACTTGGGCAACAAATCTGAGTTCCAGCCATCTTGCAGAATAGCACAGCTTTCTTTCCGTGTACGCCAACCCCAACATACACAGCCTCCTGGCAGAGACTCAAAAGTTCCAGATAGGTGAGACGTAGGTCTCTGTGTCTTCAACAGATGTGCTCATCCCAGTTCCAGAATAGGCTGGAAGCCTACTGGGCAGTGTTTGAGTGCCAGGCTCCTACCCATTGGGCTGAGGTCCAGAGTCAACTCTTCCAGCCCGTGGTGGGAGGAGCCTACCTGGTGGATAATCTTTTAGAGCAAAGCTGTTTTTCTTTTCACCCTGGACAAGTTGACGTCGTTAGAACTTTTAAGCCTGATGCTCCCTAAAAGTATTTGAAGGGTTCACTGCTTATCAAATAAATAGACAAACTCCTTGTGGGTTAATGTGTTAGGCGCTCGTCTGCATGCTCAGTCTGATAGCCCATCAATGCTACGTCACTTGTTTCCTCTGAATAAGTTCCACCGGGGATGGCGGATCCATCTGTTATTTCCTGCTTGGTGGGGTTTTACAAAGTTTCTGGTGCTGTTATAACAAAAGGCTTTGCTCACTTGTTTACTTTTCCTTTGGTTGGTGATAAAAAAAAAAAACCGTGGTAGAAATGAATCGGTTGCTGCGTGGGTGCTGGGCAGGTGGCGGGGAAATGGAGAGCAGAGATGCTGGTGGGGAATTGGTTGAGGAATGGGACCCCTGACATCTTCCACTGAGAAGCGGTATTGCTGCAAATATGGACAGACAAAAGCACAAATAAATATAAATACATCTTAAAAGTAGTAAGGCAGAGAGCAATACAGGAAGACAGGGTTGACCTCTGGTCTCCATATGTGCCTGCAGGGTTAGCACACCGGCACACACATGTACATCTCTTCCTCCTACACATAGATCTTTTCCTAAACGTCTACTGCTTTTCACGGCTTTATTAAGTCATTTTCTTTTTCTGGAGGGTCCTGTTAAATTTTAAAAAAAAACAACTTAAAAGAAAGAAAGAAACAAACAAAACACCACCTTATCAGGGGAGAACTGTTATATATCATCACCAGACATTATTCGTTATAATATGAACACTGGCAGATAAGGATATAGGAAAGATTCTTAAAATTTTAAATGACACATAGTTTGACTATGGTAAAGTCACCTTTGCAGTGCAGAGGTTTTCAGTTATTAACAAGCGCACACAGTCATTCAAGCACCATGACAACCAAGACACAGGGTGTTACCAGCACACCAAAAACTTCATCCTTATCGTACCAGGCTCATATCAGATATTAGACATATCGCTTTTAGTGAAACCCTTCACCAACCCCGGAAACCACTGATCTGTGCTCTGTCCACAGGTTGTCTCTTCTAGACAGCGCCATATAATGCATTTCATAATACAAGACTCTTTTCATCGTTTGTATCACTTAGCACAGTAATTCGAGATTCATTCATGTTGGTTTGTGTATCAACAGTTTATCCTTTTTCTTGTCCAGCCATATATTACTGTGGGACAAAGCAGTCTGCTTATTCATCCCCAATTTCAGCAGCTGCAGCGCACTCACTTGTTCCCTCTAAACTCAACTGCTGGATGGAACCTGAGCACCTCCGCGCCTGCCTTTGCATAAAGCCTGTAGAAACAGTGACGTCTGGATGAGGTCATGAGGGAGGGGCCCCAATCTGATAGGCCGATGCCTTTAGGAAAGAAAGAAGAAACTTCAGAAATTTCTTTCTCTAAACACAGGTCCTGAGGGGGAGTGGAGAGATGGCTCAGCTGCTCTTCCAGAGGACCCAGGTCCAATTTCCAGGACCCACCCACAGCTCACAGCTGTCTGTAACTCCAGTTCCCTCCTCATATGCAGACAAAACACCAATGCACATAAGTTTAATCAAAAATGCCCTAAGGGAAGCCAGGAAGAGAGGCCTTACAGAAATTGGGCTAGCCAGCTCCTCAATCTTTGACTTCTGGCTTCCATGAGAAAATCAATTTCTGTTGTGTAGGCCACCCACTCTGTGGCAATTTGCTATAGCAATCCCAGGCAGCCCAGTGGCCAGAAGAAAAAAAAAAATCTAACCAGAACTCCACTTGTAATTGGTTACCCACCCCCTAAACAGTGGCCATGGTGGAGCCTCTGCTCTCAGTGAGCTATGTGAAAACAGACCTCTAGGACTGGAGCACCAGGATTCGCCTCATTTTGGGAAAAACTGAAAAAAAGAAGGAAAGGGAGGGAGAGAGGGAGGGAAGGAGGAGGGGAGGGAGGGAGGGAGGAGAGAGAGAGAGAGAGAGGACAGTGAAATGAGAGCGGAGTTATGACTATGGCTATGTCAATTACAGACAAAGCTGTGCTATTGAATGGGCTTATTTTTTACAAGCACTTCTGTCTACATTTACTAGAATAAACTCTCACTTCCTTCCTTCCTTTAAAGGAAGGAAATCAGTCCTCCCAGGGGGATTTTGAAGTTATTCTTCTCAGACATATGATGTCTAAGAAAGGGGTTGTTGCCTGTGGGGCTTGCTACAAGGTGAGGACCTTCAGTTGTTATCTGTTAGGTTAATTCTCGTGTTGATAGTTCAGACTCTCATTTCAAAGCTGGCGAGGTGACTCAGGGAGTGAATGGGCCTGTTGTTGCCATGCGTGAAGACCTGAGTGTGACTACAGGACCCCGCTCAGTGGAAAGAAACAACTGACTCCTACCAGCTATTCTCTGACCTCCACATCTGTGCTCTGGCACAAGCATGTTTATGTACACACATGCCCACACACAAATTAATTAATTAAAATGTAATTTTAAAAAATATTGCTACCGAAAAACCAAAAAAGTAGGACAATGGTGACCCACACTTTTAATCCCAGCACTTGGGAAGCAGAGGCAGACAGATCTCTTGAGTTTGAGGCCAGGCTGGTCTACAGAGCAAGTTCTAGGACAATCAGGGATACATAGATGAACTCTGTCTCAAAACACTAAAAATAAACAAGCAACAACAAAATTGACCATTACTTAAAAATGGACAATTTTTCTACTACATGAAGTGAAATGTCACATTCAAAACACATCTTGGGGCTAGAGAGAATACTTATTTGATAAAATGCTTGCCCACACATGCAGGAGCACCTGAGTTGAAGCCCATGTTATAAAACAAACAACAAATAAACAAAACAGACATGGTAGCATTGTGTAGTCCCAGCATCGGGAAGGTGGAAGCAAGGAGACTCCTGGGGCTCCCTGAGTGGCCAGTGTACACAAATCCATGCTTGCCAAACCAATGTGTGACTTTGTCTTAAAAAGCAAGATGGAGACCCGGAGAGATGGCTCAGTGGTTAATCAAGCTTGTTGCTCTTCCCTTGGCTCTCTACCTATGTTGGGCAAGAACAGCCACCTGTAACTCCAGTTTCAGGGGATCTGACACCCTCTGTAAATGGAGACTGCTTTTTGGTTTCTCAGCCACCCAGACCCAAATAATCACACAAAAACTATATTAATTATAACACTGTTTGGCCTATTAGCTCAGGCTTCTTATTAACTAATTCCTACATCTTAAATCAAACCATTTCTATTAATCTGTGTATCACCATGAGCTGTGGCCTACCGGAAAGTTTCTGGTGTCCTTCTCCTTTGGCAGCTACATGGCGTTTCCCTGAATCTGCCTACTCTCTCCATATATTTCTGTTTGGATATCCCACCTGACTTTATTCTGCTCTGCCATAGGCTGAAACAGCTTCTTTATTAACCAATGTTAACAAATATTCACAGCATACAGAGGGGAATTCCATACCAACCCTCTTTTGGCTTCTTGCAAGGACCTATACACACATGAAATATATTCACTTACACAGGCACAGACATATGAATAAAAACAAAAACCAAGATGGGTAGCCTCCTGGAGAATGACCCTAAAGTTGTCCTCTATCCTCAATACACACAGGCACACACTCCCCCCCCCCCATACACATTATGGCTTAATTCAGCTTCTGACTCTCACAAAGATACACATGTACCAAGTATGGTGCATTTGTATGAACATCAAACATACAGGCTTGATTATTTATTTCCGTGTGTTTATACAGAGAAGCTAATTCTACTGAGAAAAATGCATCTAAATGTAGATGTTTGCCTTTTCAGGGTCCATAAATGTCTGTGCATAAAATTCTCCAGTCAAATCCTTAATGTAAGGCTGCTAAATGCCCTTTCACACCTTTTCGTGTGTTGATCATCAAAGAAGGGAACTTCCTGTGGGCATCACTGCAGGGTGTCAGAGAAAGACAGCTGCTCCTGGCTGATGGTCAATGATATCCAACGAAAAGAAAAAAAAAAAAAGAATGTTTCAGTAGCTTTGAATAGTCTGCTTAATAATTTGGAAAGCAGAATGTGTCTCTTTGATGCTCACTAAGCATTTTGGGCAACTAATTTGGGTACATTTATCTTCTATGACATGGACTAATGGAGCTATCTGCCTCCCTGGAGCATGTTAAAAGCAAGCGGCTAAAATGTGCTCATTCTGTTCTTTACAATTAGGTGGGTGTAGCTCACGGATAAAGAAAGTTCACTGTGAGCACCCCGCCTAAGAAGTTAAACTAATGAGTTCTCCAGCAGCGGTTTAGTCAGTGGTGTTTGCTGTTTTAACCTCTGAGACCTGCATAAGGTCTCAGATTTCTTAGACTTGGACTCTGCAAGTTAAAACAGTTTTAATCAGTCCTGTCAAATATATTCCAGTTAGAAAATGTTTCCATTTTAAACAGAGTGGGAAAGCAAACAGAAGTTAATTAAAAGGAATATTGGTTAGTACTTCCTATGTTTCAGTTTCTGAACCCCAGGAAAATTAGAGCAGCAGAGAAATTTGTCTTGATGAGGCCATTTTGAAACCAGCTGTAAAACTGGAACAAAGTCTCATGATGGTGAAGGAGGAAGGGAAGTGTGAGAGGCGGGATTTCGTGTGGACAGTCTCATTTCTTACTAAAATGCCTGTTTAATAAGACTGGAGAGATGGCTTAGCTGTTCTTCCAGATGACCCAGGTTTCATTCCCAGCACCCACACAACAAGTCCCAACCATCTGTAACTCCAGTTCCAGGAAATCTGACACCCTTTTCTGACCTTTTTGGGCACTAGACGCACACATTATACACAGACATAATGCAGGCAAAAATACCCATACACACTGGTGATGATGAAAATTATGATAAATTTCTGATGAGAAAAATATGGTCTCCAAATTAAGGAAATAGCGGGGAGAGTCCAAAGAAAGAAAGAACAAATCTAAGACCTGTGCTTACATTGCACAAGTTTCTAATTTCATATGCGAAACAGCACAAATCTTAGGAAGAAAGGCAAAGAAGAGGTCTTCCATGGTGGAGTCAAGTCTATACACGTCTACCCACTGGAGGAGAGATAATTCTAGGAGGCGGGCCTCTTCGCCGTGGGGCCACACTCCCTGTTCTGATGATAAACCTTGGCATGGCAATGCCCCTATACCTGTCTCCACCAATTCATACTTTTCAGTTCAGCTTTTAACACGGTCTGCTTGACTTTTCATTCTGAGAAAGATGACAAAAACAAATATTGCTAAGAAGATTCTTCATATAAAATTCTGTCTGCATTTGAACAAATTTTGTAGAATTTCCGACCAGTCATTGAAGACTTGGAGTAACTGCATTACAGGATGGACAGAAATATGACAGTCATTGACCATGAAAAGTGTCACAAATACACCAGGTGGTAGTGGCGCCCGCCTTTAATCCCAGCACTCGGGAGGCAGAGGCAGGTGGATCTCTGTGAGTTCAGGGCCAGCCTGG
Organism: Ondatra zibethicus; assembly: GCA_004026605.1. Taxonomy (NCBI): domain Eukaryota; kingdom Metazoa; phylum Chordata; class Mammalia; order Rodentia; family Cricetidae; genus Ondatra; species Ondatra zibethicus. The sequence continues at coordinate 332,241 of PVIU01000223.1, forward strand.
TCTGCAGAGCAAGTTCCAGGACAGGCTCCTAAAGCTACAGAGAAATCCTGTCTCGAAAAACCAAAAAAAAAAAAAAAAAGAAAGAAAGAAAGAAAGAAAAAGAAAAGTGTCACAAATAAATGTTCTTGATGTTGTGGGGCTCTTACTTCTTAAGATAGATTCCAAAATTATGCTATATTTTAGAATAAGAGTTAGAGACCTCTCAGTGGTGGCGCGAGGCCAGGCGGTCACCTGAGCAAGTTCCAGGACAGCCAGGGGTACACAGAGAAAGCCTGTCTCAAAAAACAAAACAGAAGAAAGAGTTAGATAAGATTCAAAGGAGGTACAATTAAGCAGCTGCTCTCGTCTTCAATGTGAACTATTTTCTTCTGAGCACTGAAACAAACTCCTTAGGGAAATCTTTAGATTTCTTGTTTTTTTTTTTTTTCTGTTTTTTGCTTTTGTTTGAAAGTGTGTGTGAGCACATGTATTTGTGAATGTGTGTGTGTGTGTGTATAAAATTACGTGTGAAAGCCAGAGTTCTAACTCGGTTGTTCTTCGGGAGCCGTTCACCTTGTTTTTTGAAGCAGAGTCTCTCCTCCCCGCTGGTCTGGGGAATGACAGATTAGGTTTGGCCGGCCAGTGGGTCCAGGGATCCTCCTGTGTCTACCTCCTTAACCCTGAGATGGCAGAATACATCACACCTGGCTTTTCTCTGTGGGTTCTAGGGACTGAATTTAGGTCTTCATGCTCTTGCAAGGCAAGCACTTAGCCACTGAGCCACCCCATCGCCATTTTTGATGAGCGCCATGACTGCTCATGTAAGAGGTCAATAGAGAACATATGAGTTGGAATTTATTAAAGCTTAAAGAGTTTGTGCGTCAAAGGACACTAGCAACAAACAAACAAACAGCTCACAGAATGGGAGAAAATGTCTGAAAATCTCTTATCGTACAAGAAATTGTCATCTATAACATGCAAGGAATCTCTATAACATCAGACACAAAAATAATAACAAAACCCAAACGGAAGAGAGGAAGCCAGGCAGTGGTGGTGCACACTTTTAATCCCAGCACTCGGGAGGCAGAGGCGGGTGGATCTATGTGAGTTCGAGGCCAGCCTGGTCTACAAGAGCTAGTTCCAGGACAGGCTCCAAAGCTACAGAGAAACCCTGTCTCGACAAACCAAAAAAAAGAAGAAAAAAAAAAAAGAAAGAAATGAAGCAAAGGAAATCTGGCACAGGGGCACCCTCTTACAATCTCAGAACTGAGAAAGCAGAGACAAGCTCACTAGCCATCCAGTTGAGGCTACTTGGCCACTTTTCGGCTAGTAAGAGAACTTGTCTCAATGAAACAAAACAAAAAACCAGTAGGTGCTACCTGGAAAATAACACTTAAGGTTGTCTTCTGTCCTTGACATGCACCCACATACATGTGCACCATCACATACACAGACATACACACTTGTACACACGCTTAGGCAAAAGAACTGAATATATATTTCTCTAAAGAAGAAACAAGTGGCCAGTAAACAAAATAAAAGATATGTAATATCATTACTCAATAGGGAAATGCAAATCAACACCACAATGAAATGCCATCTTGTACCATTTAAGTTGGTTATTATTCTTTTAAAAACCCTCCAGAAAATAGCAAGTGTTGATGAAGATGTGGAGAAATCAGAACTGTGGACATTGCAGATGCTACGGAAAGTAATATAGTGACTCTTCAAAACATAAGAGATAGAATCCCTGGGCCAATGGGACTGCTCAGTGCCTGCAGGGATTTTTGGTTGAAGATTGGCAGCCTTAGTTTGCTCCATTAAGTGGGAAGGTGAGAGCTGACATCACAAAGTTGTCTCTTGATGTACACACACGTGTTGTAGCCTACACCCATGCACATTGTTGACTAATCATGATGCTAAATAAATAAAATTTTAAAAATGTATTAAAATATAATTACTAGATAGTAATTCAGGATTTCAAGGCCATCCTTAGTTATGAGTCCAGCCTGGGCTACATAAGACTCCTCACCATGCTGTAGTGGCACATGCCTTTAACCCCAGTACTCAGAAAGCAGAGTCAGGTGGATCTCTGAGGCAGGCCATTCTTGTCTACATACAAATCGAGTTCCAGGACAATCTGGGCTAAAACAGACAAATCCTATCTCAAAAAACAAACAAACAAACAAAAACAAAAAAACAACCCAAAAGATGAAAGGAAGGAAGGAAGGAAGGAAATTCTGACATGACATCAGTGGAACTTGAAGACATACACAGTGAAATAAATAGGTCACAAAAAGACAAATACATGTTTTCTGGAATAATTAGGTTTGGGATGCAATAGATTAATGGTAGCTAAAGGTTGAGGAGGGGAGGATGTGCAGGTCCTCCTTCCAAGGTCCCAGGACGTGTTTGCTCTACGTCACTCGGAGTGGCTGTAGCAAGTGTAAGGGTTAATCTTCATTGTTATTTGGAATGGATTGAAGATCCCCGAAAAGACACATTTCTGGTGTCTGTGAGAGTGCTTCTACAGAGGTTTAAAGAAACGAAGAACGATTGTGGTGAGTGGCACAATTCCATGGGCTGGGATCCTTGGCGTACTGAGAAGGGAAAATGAGAGCACGTGTTGAGCAACAGTGTTCATCTCTGTTTTCTTACTGATGAAGCAGTGCAACCAGCTGCCCTATGACCCTCCTGTGGCTATGCCTTTTCTGCAGTGTTGGAGATACAAGGTATTTCCTCAAATAGTGAGTGAAAGAACCCGCCCCTTTCTTAAATTGCCTTTCGCAGGCATCCTGTTACAGTGTTGTGATCACCCCGGATCAGACAAGTAAATGACCATGTGTTTATGCTTCCACAATGTCAGGATTTGCTGAATAACGAGACATTCACAAGCTATGTTAGTTTCATTGACTATAACTTGCTAAGTAGCTCATATTTCTCTTGGTATCTGGGCACTGGCAAACATAGGTTCATTTATTCCCATCTTAATTAATAATATTAACTCTTAGATCACACATTATGTATCACATAATAATTATAGCTCTCTCTATTGTGTGTACGTATACAGTTTTACAAAATGGCCACAAAAAGGTTAAAGAAGCTTACTGAAGGCAGAGGAGAGAGCAGATATAGATGTAAAGAAAGTCAATGTGGAGAGAGATAAAAGATGTAAAAGCTGTAAGATGCCAAGTTAAGCTGCAGACATGGGGTCCAGCAGGACTGTGGAGGCTATGAAGGTAAACTACAAGACCATGGAGACCATAGAGGTGAGGTGCATGCCTAGGCCGGGAGGGATGAATTGATGGCAATTATTAATAATCCGTGTTGACAATAGGGATGGAACTGATCTGAAGCTCCTGGGACATTCGGAAGCTCTCTGACTGTTGGTTGGTCTCTTGACATGCGCACTGAGTGCTCAGATGGTCAGGATCACGATGTTAGGCATCTTCCTTTTTGTGGGTCCAAGCAAGTATATTGCACCCTTTCTCAGTCTGGCGAATTTTGAAAGTTCTTGGGCCTGGTTTTTCTCATACGGTTTTGGTACTCCAGTGTGCTCATCCCAATCTACTGTAATAAATTTATAGAATAGCACCTTTCCTCTTTCAGGAGTAGGTTATTTATCAGTCTGTGCCCTACGAGTGGGGTTGCATAAGAGCTGATGTCTACGTGCACAAAGTCAGAGTCGCCCTTCTTCTGCATTTGCATGCAACACAGGACCACATGTTGCTTGTAAAATGGAGGCACCCAGGTCAAGAGCCAGCCTGCAACCTCTGCCTTACACACTATGTAGTCACTTGGGCCACAGTAAACCTGATCTCAGCATACAGCAATGAGAAAAGTAGCTTCCACATCAAGTGTCATCCTTCTCTAGAAGTGTTGCTCTGTCTCCCACATGTACAAGAACCATTGTCTTTACCATGTATAGACTTTCAGTTGGGGAGACAGTCGTGACAATTGCACAACAGTGTGCCTGTCCTTAATGCCAGAGAACAGTGGGCTTAACCGTAGTTAAGATGATACATTTTATGTCTTGCCAATAAATAAAAAGGAATCCAACGAAGACTCGTTCTTTCTCATCCTAAGACCCCTGATGTCTGCTCTCCCCCTTTCTTTCTATCCTCATTTCCTTTAGTTCTGCATTGAATGAGATCAGTTGCCCAAGTCTCAATCTTTAGCAATTTTTTTTCTCTACCACTTCAGTTGTGAGTTTCTGTGCTAATGGATTCATCATTTGAATTAGAAACATTTGCTAATTGTGCCATGTGTGCTGGGCCCTGTGTTCAGTGCTGTGGACATAATAGCATAATATGGGCCCAGTGACCTGAAACAACATTCTGACAAGATGGGGTCACAGGTCCTAGGGCACATGGAGGACAGTGCATTACCTCCAGACAAGAATGATAGGTGAGATGTTCACTAAGAGCTGGAGAGCAAAAACAGCCTCCAGAGCGATGGGTTGTAGGACTTGACGGAAGGGAGACCTATGGTAGCAAACTCTTACAAAAATATTTTGTCGATAACATTTGTTGTCAGGACTAGATGCCACTTAATTCCACACCAGTCATGACAATCACATCTCCAGGTGTTGCAAATGTTACCTGACAGGCAACACAGTAGCTCCACCCCAGCCTAGAATGAGCCTGTCTCTCGGACAGGGAGGGTTTGAATTAGACCAGGGCAGAAAGTCCTCATGAGAGTGTCTTTCATTTGCACTGCACATTCTGATTTTGGCTTCTGTCACATGTGGACTCTTTTTTGAAAGTCTTTCGTTCACTCCATTTTCATAAGAAAACTTACCTGAAATCTTTAAGAGTGTGACACTACCCAGTGACTCAAGCAAGTGATGGCCTAACATCATAGTCATGATACTGAAGCCATGGCATGCCGCGATCCATAAACAACTGAACTTGGAAGTGGCAATGTTGGCGTATGTGATCAGAAGTATTTTTTAATGTAAAGAAATAGTGTCGTGGGGAGGCCCTACAAGTACACGGTCCATTCTAAAGCTTTCTAATGATTGAGAAACGAGACGTGTAAAGATATAAGCTGGGGGTGTAATAAATACATGAGGTAGAGAGGGGTGGATGAGCAAATTCCACACAGGAAGAATGAGGACTCAGAGTGAGAGGCAGTCAGTCGCCTAGGACAAAGGTGTTTGGGAGAAGCTGAGGAGTCAGCGAGGATGCACGAAGCATCAGTCTCTGCAAGGATGGCAGAGGGTTGAGCTGAGCAGTTGTGATTTCAGATCACAGAGAGGATGTGCATGGTAAGCTGCCAAGCAGAACACGGAGTCACTTGTAGGCAAAGGAGGTGGGAACACACACTTCTGTGTGGCTCCTCACGAGGGAGAAGAGAATATCACAAGGGGAAAGCGGTGCACAGCTTGGCTTTTCACGCTTTTGCTGTTTGCTTTTGCAATGTCCCTTTGAGGTGTGTAGGTGAATGATCTCTGATTTGAGATTTTTAAATCTGCATTGGGAGTTCAGTGGGTCCCTTTAAAAGCCCCCAAGAGAATCAAAAAGCTCCCTTGTTGAAAGCTCTAAACCATTTCCCCTCTCCAGGGAGGAAATACAGACAAAGCGAGGGCAAATTGCAGCCTGAGGGCCTCCCCCAGCTGACAGCCTGGGGCGTTGCTAAACTGGTGAACATCCTATTGTCATTTGAGAAAGCCAGCTGCATAGCTAGATAGAGTGAGCTTGTCTCTTCAACCCCAAGACTGTAATTATGCTAAAATGGGATTTTGCAGCAGTGACTATAAAGAGAAGCCTTGGAATATCTCTCCCACACTAAACAACTTTATGGTTGAAAGGAAGCAATTGCTGAGAACAAGCTGAGGCTAAGTAAAAACAGCATAACTTTCCAATTTTTCTAACTTAGTATGGACAGTATTGCGCTGACCTCAAAGAGTCTGTTCCCCCCTTTCTGCTAAAGCCATAATAACTTCAGTTTTCTGCCTTTTTGGATTGAGTGGAAATAATTTTTAAAAATTAACTCCTCCCAGGGCTGTGAAGACAGTTCAGTTGCTAAAGCGCTTGTCATACAAGCATGGTGGCCCACACCTTTAATCCCAGCAGCTGGGAGGCAGAGGCAGATGAATCTCTTGAGTTTGAGGCTAGCCTGGTCTACAGAGAGTTCCAGGACAGCCAGGGCTACACAGAGAAAGCCTGTCTTAGAAACCCCCAAACAAAGACATAAAAATGAGCCCAAGGACCTGCATTTGATCCATCTCCACCACCTGTGTGTTAGTGCATGCTTGAAGTCTCAGTGCCGGGAAGGCAAAGGCAGGTCAGTTTCTGGGACTTTCTGGACAGCTCTCAGGGAAGGATCCTGTTGTGGGATAATCTTTCTGTTTGCTGTGAATATATGTTGCTCTCGTTGGTTAATAAGGAAGCTGCTTTGGCCTACAGCAAGGCTGAAAAATACAGGCAGGAAAGCCAAATAGAGATATAGGGAGAAAGAAGGCCTGGGGAGAGAGAGAGAGAGAGAGAGAGAGAGAGAGAGAGAGAGAGAGGAGCCAGCTGCCTGAGAACCAAGATGCTAGAGAACAGATAAAGCCAGGAAGCCAGGCGGCAAAATGTAGGTTAATAGACATGAGTTAATTTTTGTAAGAGCTAGTTCGTAGTAAGCCTGGCTATAGGCCAAACTGTAATGAATAAGTGTGATTATTTGGAACTGGGCGGTCAGGACAAAAGAAAAGTACTGATTTGTTTACAGGATCCTGTCTCAGAGAATGAGGTGGATGGTATCAAAGGAAAACAGTACCTGAGGATACACACACACACACACACACACGGATGCACCGCACACACACACACACACATGCATCCTCCTCCTCCTCTCTGCTCAACTCAAAGCAACTGCCTTGAATGGCTTAATAATATGATTAGGTTTATTAATGTTTTTATGTTTAGTTATCCAAGCCAACAAGATGTGGTGAGAATTAACTATCCAAGGAAGTTCTCTGGTACTTAATGACTCGGCTCTATTTTCTGTTTAAGATGTCATTTAAAAAACATTTTAGGGCATATATGAAGTACAAAAAAAATGATGTGTATATTACTCAACCAAGGGTGCGTCAGGTTAAGTAAGTGTCAGCCAAGATGGAACCAAGGGCATCGTGTGCATCAGGCTAAGTGACAGCTATACTGCCAAGGTTGCCGCCATGCCGCTGAGACTAGGGCTTTGTGAGAAAACAGGTGTAAACACAGCACAACCCAAGGATTCCTAACTCTTTTGTCTCCTGTGACAGAAAGTGGCAGAAGCAGGAAACTGGAGACAGAATAATGCCTGGCATGGGGAACTATAAATTAGAACCACCTCCTTGTTCTGACTTCACTGCCTGCAATTCAAAGTGTGTGTCCTTCAAAGTGTGTGTCCCGAAGCCGCCATTGCTGGGGTGTATTGTGAGGTTAAGTAAAGGAACAGGGAATGTTGAAGAACAAGTGGTGGTTTCGGGTTGACCCACACTAAGTAGATAACATGGGTCTCTTAATCATTCTAGAACCCCAAAGACCAAATTTTACTTAATTAAGCTGATAATTTGCCAGTCATTTCTCATTGGTGGAACAAAATATCCAAAAAAAAAAAAAATCTGAGCAGAGGAAGATTGATTTTGGCTCACAGCTTCAGACTCTCAGTCTGTGTTTGGCCGACTCCATTGTTCCTGGGCTGTGGTGTGGCAGAGCACAGTCGTTCACCTCATGGGAGACAGGAAGCAAGGAGGTGGGTGTTGCATGAGTTCTAATTGGTGTTAATAATAAAATCCCAGGTGTAGGAGGTGCTTCTTCGTTTGTATTGCTTTCATTGGTTAAATAAAGAAAACTGGCTTGGCCTTTTGATAGGGCAGATTTCAGGTAGGTGGAGTAGACAGGATGGAATGCTGGGAGGAAGCAGACGCCATGGACACTGGTTAGACTCATGCCGGTAAGCCACATCCTCATGGTGAATACAGATTATTAGAAATGGGCTGAATCAAGATGTAAGAGTTGGCCAAGAAGAGGCTAGAACTAATGGGCCAGGCAGAGTTTAAATGCATACAGTTTTTGTGTAATTATTTCGGGTATAAGCTAGCCGGGCACTGGGGATGTGACCCATTCCTCATTACCACACAGAGACAGACATTAGGGGATGAAAGCTAAAAGATCAGAGAGAATCAGAGCAGCCAGTCACTAGAGATCTTACCTCTATAATTCTTAGCCCAAAAAGAGAGCGAGCTCCTCTCTCCACCTGGCCTTATCATGTCCTCTTTCCACCCAGCCATATCACTTCCTGTCTGTCTGTACAGACCTCCAGACCTCTATGGTTAATTAATGGCTAGCCCCTCCCTCTGATCTTTAGGCAAACTTTATTTATAGAGAAAGAAAGAAAGAAAAAAGATGGAAAATACTGAGAAGAAAGAACAAAAAGATGTTGTCATGAGTTGGAGACCACTGCTGCTCTTGCAGGTGATGAGAGTTCAGCTCCCACACAGGGGTTCACAGCTGTCTGAAACTCTAGTCCCAGGGGTCTGAGGCCTTCTTCTGGCCTCTTTGGCACCAGGCCTGCCTGTGGCACCCAGACATACATGCAGGCAAAACTCTTATGCGCATACAATAAAAATAAATGAATCATTAAATGATCTCTCAACAAGGAAAAAGGAGTCCTAGAAATTTTAAGATGAAGGAAGGCCAGTGATGGGAAACGGGAACTGGTAGAAAGGAAGTCAGGGCTGGTTACAAACGTAGCTGACATGGCAGCATCGGCTCTTACAAACTACTGTGCCTAAACCATAGGAATTCATCTTAACTAAGCAGAGGAACTTCTGTCCATGTCCTCTGTGGTCACTGCAAAGACGGCACTGCTCTTCATGAGAGGACATGGAAGGCTGTCTAAGATATTTGGGAAGGGAGCCATAATAAGAGGCAAAATAGTATGTATGTAAAGCGTTAAAATGAACACAATAATACATATATGTTTCTCTGTGTGTAATAAAGGGAAGAGCTGGAATTAAGGCTACTTTCTTTATATTCTGTATTTCTCTAATATTTTGCATGACAACTATGTTTTGCATTCCAAGTTCATAAGAAGAACAATAAAATCTGATAATAAAAAATCTTAGGACTAAAAAAAATGTTAAGAATCTTCCCAACCTCATACAAAAAAATTTGAAAGCTTGTTTCTTTCAGACAAATCAAAAACAGTCACAAAAATGGCATAGGAAGTTTTCAGGCTCAGACAGGCACGAGTGGAGCTGTGTGCTGATGCTGCGAAATCAAAATGTAGGTGGACAGAACGTTGGCAGCAATTTCCCATTTCCCCTCGTACTGGGATCACTCTTTTCAAACTTCGTATTTTCTTCTGGTTTTTTCAGTAGTTCATGCTTAGTCTAATAAAAAAACAAAACAAAACAAAAACAAAAAAAATACACCAAAAAGGAACACAGCAGACAATAGAAATAGTTTATACTCATATTTTCAGAGAAAACTAAATTCAGTATTTTTGTATGTGTTTATTTTCCATTTAGGATTTTTGTTGTTGTTACTATTGTTTTTTGTTTGCTTTGGTTTATTTTGGAGACAGGGTTTTTCCTGTGTGTAGCACTAGAACTCACTTTTTAGACCAAGCTGGCCTCAAGCTCAGAGATCTACCTGCCTCTGCCTCCCGAGTGCCAGGATTAAAGGCACAGGCCACTACTGCCTGGTTGCATTTAGTCTTTTAACCAATGTACATATATATTTCAATGAACCATAGCTTTTTTTTATCTGACAGCACAGGGTGAGCAGTACTCTTGTTATTCTTTGAACGATTGACTCTTTCCCTTATATCTTAATTTTATCATAGATAGTGTGTCAGTAAGTTTGTTTATATAAACTGTCTGATCAAATATAATAATTTAAAAAACCTTCATGACCATTTTTTTATGCTGTTTAGAGATGTTCCTGATGAGGGGAACAGAACCTGATCTTTGCTGAGGACTCTGAATTAATGATGACTCAGTTCCCCGGGCCTGGAGAGTCCAAGCCTGAGTGTGTGGGGAATCTCCAGGAGAAGCTGTTAATGCCCATTCCCAGCTCAGAGCACAGGGAAGCTGACTCGGAGGTGTTTGGACAAGCCAGGTGGTTCTAGTGCTAGGAGCTTTGGAAAAACAAGCCTCAGGATAAACACACAGAAGCAGAATGACTGGCGCAAACCCACCAAGATTGTGAGGGCCTCTGATTTATATTATTAATTTACCTCCTGCAAAGGTCTCACCGACTTATTGTCTTACTGCACTGTGTAAAACGGCCCATTTTGTTGTCTTTCATCAGTGTTCTGGGTTATCATCTTTAAAAATAGTCACTGTTGGGCAGAAATGAAGAAGACAATTTCTTGTTAACATGCAAAAGTCATAACAGAAAATCATAGTTCTCTGTATCCACGCCATCTAGAATAAATTACTGATTTACATCTTGACAACATGGTTGTTTTCTCATCTTTTTACTTGGCATTTGCTTGTTTATTCATATGCTTTATTGATGTGCAGTCAATATATCCCAGGTCTACTCTTTGTTGCTTTGGTGTGAACTGTGAAGCAGGCTCGATTAAGCTAATGAACACATCTGTCATGTCCTACTGTCACCTTTTTTGGTAATGAAAACACTTAAGCACTCCTCTTGGTCAATTGCAAGTATACAGCACGCTATCATGTATATATCACAGCACAGCTGCCATGTTGCGCATGGGTCTTTAGAACATATCCAACAAATGGCTACAAATTTGTAGGCTTTGACCAATATCCCACCCCCAACCCCACCACACCACACACATCAACCTCTAGTCTTTGATTTTTAAGGAAAAAGAATACTGCACTTGTTTTCATAAAAATTATACATGCTTACTACAAAGAATATCCACATTAGAAACAAATGTGAAGGCTGGAGTCACCCCATATGTGTGTGTGTTACATAAACATATATGTGTGTGTGTAAGTGCATAATATGTATATACATATACATATATGTTATACCATGCAGACATGATTAGACCTAATGCTGAATGAGTTTTAGATTAACAGTTTATGAATGTCTACAGTTGGATAGATGAGGACAGATGGATGTCTGGCTAGCTGGCTGCACAGTAGGAGGGGGTTACTTTAAGAATAATGATGTCAAGCTACAGATAATGATAGGTGTGTAGCCTTTGACGATGCCTGACCTCTATTCTTCCTTCTGGGGTTTTGTGTTTGGTTTGTATCATGATTTGTCGTCTTCATTTGGGTTTGTATTTGTGTAAGCTGATGCCATGACCACTCACGATATGGTTAAGAGGAGGTTTTTGCTGTGGACATGAGGGAGAGAACAGCCAGAGGCATCTGGTAGAGCCCAAAGCAAAGAAAGTAGTAAACCAAACATGGTCAGCAGACTGGACCTGGCCGTGAGAGAATCTGGATCAGAGCAGAGAGAAAGAAAGGGGGAGAGAGAAAGGGTGGGAGAGGAGGGGGGAGGGGAAGACAGAGAAAGGAAGAAGTGAGGGAGGAAGGCAAAAATGTCAAGTAGCCAAAATAGCAGGGTTATAAGGAGAATGAGTAGCTTCGGGGAGGAAGGTCCATAAGCTGGAGTTTAGGGGAGGGGGGGTGAGAAGAGCTAACAAGGACTCTGAAATGGGTAGCAGGTCCTAGTGACACTGAGGGAGCCTGGAGGTCAGCTTGTGCTTTGCTATGCTACTAGGCACCGCAGAGAGCCACTCACTGGTCCCTTCTGCCTTTTAGAATTTGGGGAAATAGAATTTCCTTGGGTCCAGACTGTATTAGATTCTTTTCATTAATTCTTAGGTTGGCTTCCCCACAGGCAGAACCTGAGACAAGGAGGCAGAGGGAGGACTTCATCTCTGAGAGGGTTCCAGGAAGCCCTGCAGGGGAGTAGAAAGGGAAGGGAGGGAAAGAGTTGGTCAATGGGGTGCTGCAGAGTAGGCACATTTGTGGGCAGACAGTGCACCATGTGATCAGGAAGACATTTCGGAGTTACCATGACTGAGAATGAGGACTTGCCTATGATCAGTCAGTTATAAGGTGATGTTGTAAAGCGGTGGGAGAGGGACCTTGGAGGGCCAAGGGGCCACCCGGCCCGTGAGAGCCCATGGCAGGTGAGGGACAGGCATGCCATGCAGGCAGAGCTTATGTGGGAGTTCTATTGAGATAAAGGAAGTGGGGGAGGGAAGAGAGAAAGAGAGACTCAGAGAGAAAGAGGAAGAGGAAGAAGAAGCCAGGACCAGTCTGCCTCTCCAGAAGAGCAGTGGGAAACAGAGAGGGAATGGGCAGGGCTTATCTCTTAAAGGGTCCTTTGCACATACAGACTAGGTAGTGATGTAGCAGTCATAGAACCCTGGGCTGACCAGGGTACTGCCTGGGTTCGTCCTGCCAGGTGACAGGGGCCAGCATAATGTCTGAATCCCAACAGGTGGCCCTTGCCCCAAGGAGGCACTAACTTTCCAGTTCCTTCTGCTTGCTCAGACAGGGCAATGGGTACTTCGGACATTTGAAGGTGGCTGTGTCTGGAAGCTTAAAGAGCAGACGTGGGAGCCGAGGGCGTACCGCCGGTGGTGCAGAACCGCAACAGTGTTGCTATTACCCCGAGGTTTGGGACCATTACCCTGGCCGCCCCAGAGGAGCCTTTCGCTCTTCTCAGAGTGTGTGCGCCATCACTTCCTTTCCTACCTCCTCCTTTCCTTCCCCCGGCTTCCAGCACCCGGGGCCACATCCACTCCCAACATTCCCCGGGGTTATGGTTTGGACCTGAAATGTCCCCCAAAGCCTTGTTTGCTAGTCTGTGGCACTTTGGGGGAAGTGATGCAGTCCTTAGTAGGTAGAGCTGAAGGAAGTAGGTGGTTGGAAACGTGCCCTAGAAGGACATGTTGGGACCTCTTCTGCTTCCTGGTCACCACCATACCCTCCCAGCCACGATGTTCTGTCTTATGCCAGCCTCGGACACAGGGAATTCAATGATTATGCACTGATACCTTTGAAACCACAAACCAAAAGATACCTTTCTTCCTTTCATTTTCAATTAAAATTTTTTGTTGTTGTTTTTGACACAGAGTCTTGCTATGTATCGCTCACTGGCCTAGGATTCGCTATGTAGCCAAGGACTGGCCTCCAGGACAAAAATCTCTCCGCCACTGCCCTGTTAGCATCAGAGGCTTGGGTCGCCATATCCAGTCCGCTTTTCTCCTTTAAGTTCGTTTTTAAAGCATTTTTTCACAGTGATGAAAAGCTGACAAATACTCTAGATTTTGAGGTATTAGTGAGAATCCTTAACAGGATTTTGTTAACTCTTGTACAGTGCCTAAAATGGTGCTTATCCTCTTTGGTTTTCAGTGTTCATTTTGGTGGTTCGAGATACGTTACAAATTGTTTGGCATCCTACCTCCAACAGACAGCGGTTAATTCCTGTTCTCTTGGAGCTGACTGGATGTAGCGGCTCTCCTCTAAAGAGCAGAAGATGGTAGGGATGAAGAGCTGTGCCCAGGACCCAAAAGGCATCCTAACTCCCTCTGCCTCTCTGGCTCCTGGGTCAGACTCTGAGGGGAGCCACCTACATTCCTTTGAGGAAGTTCACCAGCCCAGGAAGAGAGCCCAGGAGATTCTTCAAGCAGTTAGCTAGCAGAAGAGGCAAGGGCCAGGCAGTGAGTCTGAAAGAGGTCCTGCAGCATCTGTCAAGTCTTTAGATAAAAACCGCCTGAATCAGAGCCACCCATTCATTACCTAAGCTGCTCCCAGGCTCTGGTCTCACTAAAGCTGTGAAGACAAACGTTTGTTATTTAAAGCTGCGGAGTTTGCAGTACTGTGTTAAGCTGAAGTTGGTAGGTTTTAAGATCGCATTGGCCTTTCCCATTTCCTAGTTTTATTCATGTTAGTAATTTGAGTCTGGCTTTAAAAGTGTATTGGTTTTGTAAATGACGTAGTCTAACTCTCCATCTTAAACAAGGATTTTGGCAGCAACTCACTGTCTTGAATGTGACCCAAGATGTCAGCTTTTGCCCTTTCTTCCTTTCAGTTGTCATGTGGTCATTGAGGATCAGTCATCTTCTCTTGGACAGCATTGAAAAGGAAAAGTTAGGAATGGCTGCCTCCTGGGACTTAGCAAGTCCCCCGGTGTTGAGACCAGCACCACCACTGCCGTCTGATGCACATGGGTTAGAAGCGTTCTTTCCTTTACACCCAGGGACGGAGTCTCACTTTCCTCTGCCAGAAACCTCTTAAGTACTACTTTTCTCTTATAACATTTACCAGGACATGTTATTTCTAGAAATGTATGAAAAAATTTAAATAGAACAAAGGACAGAAAAAAAGACCGTCAAATGACTAGGTAGATAGGCAGCTCATGATTGGAGTCTTGATCCACAGTGTAGGAAAGGAAGGTGTTCCGCTTGAAGTAACTTGCATGACTCAGTTTGTATAAAAACTTGACCACTCCATTACAAAATACTTTTGTTTTGAAATATAAGCAGAGAACAAGGTTTGGAACCAGACTTAACCCCAGCCCCCCCCCCCCGCAAAGAAATCTAATTAGAAATATAACATTTAAAATGCAGGACACAAACTGGGCAATGGTGGTGCACTCCTTTAATTCCAGCAGGGACAGAGGCAGGTAGGTCAGCCTGGTCTATAGCGTTAGTTCTAGGACAGCCAGGGCTACACAGAGAAACCCTGTCTTGAAAAGACAAACACAATGCAGAACACAAAATGTCACATACTGTAAGGTAAGGACCATGGGGAAAGTATGGGCACCCAGGGGCAAGGGCGAGGGAACTGGAAGAATGTGAGCAGTTGTTTAACCTTTGACATCAGAGACACACCTTGGAAACTGTAAATTCAAAACCGTTGGAGGCGAACTAAGCACAGCTGCTTGCACCCAGGTGGATTTCCATAAACAACCACGCCATAGATTTTTAAAAGGCAAGCCAGACTGGGCTTGTACGGGAGAGCAATGACAACATTCTTTCCTCCTAACTGAGGGGAGCTTCTCATCTCAGACTTCTCTTGTGTTGGGTGAGGAACTTTCCAGGGCCTTTGTACGTCATCTTTTCTTCCTCCTCCTTATCCTCCTCCTCCTCTCCTTCTGCTTCTCCATCTCCTTCTCCCTTTTCCCCTTCTTTTTAAAGATTTATTTTCATTTATTGGTATTTTGCCCACATGTATGTCTGTGCAAGGGTGTCAGATCTGCTGGAACTGGAGTTACAGACAGTCGTGAGCTGCCATGTAGGTGCTGGGAATTGAATCCGGGTCCTCTGGAAGAACAGCCAGTGCTCTTAACTGATGAGCCATCTCCCCAACCTGATGTGGGATTCCCCTCTGTATGCCATTGATACCATTGGTTAATAAATAAACTGGCTTGGCCTGATAGGGTAGAACAGAGCTAGGTGGGGAAAACTAAACTGAATGCTGGGAGAAGGAAGGTGGAGTCAAAGAGAAGCCATGTAGCTCCACCAGAGACAGACGCCAGAACTTTACCTGGTAAGCCACAGCCTTGTGGCAATACACAGATTAATGGAGATGGGTTAAATTAAGATGTAAAAGTTAGCCAATAAGAATCTAGAGCTAATGGGCCAAGCAGTGATTTAATTAATACAGTTTCTGTGTGGTTATTTCCTGTCTGAGATGCCAGGCGGTCGGGAAATGAACAAGCAGCCCTCCTACAACACCAACCCTATCATTTTTTCTTAATAAAACGTTTCCAAAGTGGTTTTATGGTTGATTATTTCACCTGAACAAAAATAATGATTATAAAACATGTACACTTTGAAGGGTTCTAAGTTCCAACTCTAAAATTGTACGGACTAGGTGGCATCTCAGGAGCAGTGGCTGTTACCTGCTTTGGCTCCTCATAAGGGACCACCTGCCTCAGCCATCTGAGTTTGTGGCTCTCTGAGTGTGGAGATGAACTAGGGGTGATAGCCAAGAGCTGTAGAACTGAGCTACACTGCAAAGGAGTAAGGCCTTAGGTCTGTCTATAAACCATTTATGACCTCTTATGTCCCATTCATTAAGTAACATAATAAACACCACAGGTCACATTACAGATGTACCTGTGGTTAACTTTAAAATGTGCCATCTCCAGGAGGAATTGTGCTTGGAGCAGGGCCAGCTGCATTGCCGTGGCAAACCGTCTCCATCTGCCCTGTGGCTGGCTATATACCCATCACTTATGTCTGTGCTTAGCACCAGGCTTGCCAATGTCTTTTCCTTCCTTCGATAAGCAGAGAGGGGAGTAAAAGTCCCTCAGGCCAATGCAGTAGATCTCTACAGAGAGAACTCCAGCTCTGACTGTCAAGGCTGGGTAGAGGTGACCTTGCAGAAGGCAGGAGAGTGTGCTCAGGAACTATGTTCACGGTAAAGAACCGTGTAGAGAATGGCCAAGGTCTGCAATTGCCGCAGGCAGTAAACAGACTTTCTATATCACTGTCAATTCTTGGCCTGAGCATCTTTGTGGAAGGCAACCTCTTTCTTGTTTATAAAAATGTCCTGTTTGAGACTGGAGAAGTGGCTTCGGTTAAGAGCACTGACTGCTCTTCTAGAGAACCTGGATTTGATTCCCAGCACATACAAGTGTGGAGGTCAAAAGACATCTCCCACCATGTGGGTTCTAGAGATTGAATTTGGGTTCCTCAGGCCTGGCAGCAAGACCTTTATGTGCTAAGCCATCTTGACAACTCAATAGGCATAATGACACCATATAGAATGCCTTAGTTTTTGCAAGTACTCGGGATTGAACCTAGGTCTTCATGCATGCAAGGTAAGCAATCTATCACCGAATGACAGCCCTAGTCCTTATTTATTCTTTGACAGTTTCATACATATACAATGTATCTACCCCAAGCTCCATCCTTCCACTCCCCCACCCTGACCTCTCCCATATCCCTCCCATCTCAGTGTTCTTCTTCTTCCTCCTCCTCCTCTTTTCTTCTTCCTCCTCTTCCTCTTCTTCCATAACCCAACGAGTCCAACTAGTGACCACATGGGTATGGAGCCATCCATTGGAGCATAGGCAACCTAGCAGCAGCCACATCCCTGGGGAAAAATGGTTCCTTTTCTCCCAACAGCCATCAGCTGCCAGCAGTTCTCTAGCTAGAGGTGGGGCCTCATCCATGTTGGAACGCTGCCTAGCTTGATCTTGTGTGGGTCTTATGCATGTAACCACTGTTGTGAGCTCACGAATGAAATGGCCATGCCCTACCCAAGCAAGAGACAGCATTTCACAAAGCTCCCCCCCCCATCCTCTGGCTCTTATTTCCTTTATCCCTGGGGAGGTGGATTGATACAGACATTCCCCTTAGGCATGAACACTCATGGTTACTTA
Organism: Ondatra zibethicus; assembly: GCA_004026605.1. Classification (NCBI taxonomy): domain Eukaryota; kingdom Metazoa; phylum Chordata; class Mammalia; order Rodentia; family Cricetidae; genus Ondatra; species Ondatra zibethicus. The sequence goes on from PVIU01000223.1 coordinate 349,535, forward strand.
TTCTCAGCACTTGGGTTGTTAGCCTTGTCTCTTTGAGTCTCTGCATAAAAAGTTTCTCTGAAAGTGTCAAGAGCAGCACTAATATGTGCATGAGCATGAAAGTTTAGTAGGCAGTTTAATAGTGTGTCCTTTGAGCAAAAGAAGTGGTGAAATTGTCCCTAGGGGTTTGCTGGTAGTCGTGGAGACTGCCAAGTTAGCATCTGATGCCATGTACAAGAACAAAGAGTGAGTGTGGAAAGCAGGGCACCATCTCTGACGATGACCTCCTCGCTGCCTCATGGCAAGGTGGAGAGTACCTCAAGTGAGGAAGTGCTTAGGAGGGATGGAGGGAAAGGCAGAAGTCATCCCCTTCTCAGGAGGTCTCTTGGAATAACCCACTTCCATAGTGATGACTCCAATCAAGGATGCTCTCATGGCCTAAGCACCTGTTAGAAGTCCCTCCTCTCTCTCTCTCTCTCTCTCTCTCTCTCTCTCTCTCTCTCTCTCTCAATCTCTCTCTCTCTCTCTCTCTCTCTCTCTCTCTCTCTCTCTGTGTCTCTTTTTTGACACAGAGTTTCTTTGTAGCTTTGGAGCCTGTCCTGGAAACTATCTCTTGTAGACCAGGTTGGCCTTGAACTCACAGAGTGAGTCCTGAGTGCTGGGATTAAAGGTGTGTGCCACCACTGCCCGGCTAAGTCTCCTCTCTTAGCATGGTTACCATGATAGTTTTTAACGAACTTTAACACTCACATCACAAGGATGAACTGAGACAGTTGTCTTTAAAATGCTCCCCATTTCCACAAGTGATTATAGTGTCAAAACTCCTAGAATTGCCTAAAACATGAATTCACATACATTTTCATCTTTATTTTTTAATTAAGAGATAAATGTATTATATTTATATTTTTGTTTGTGTGTTTCTCAGCTCTAAATGTCAAGGTTTTATGACCCTCACCTTGTTACCTCTGGATATACTGCTATCTCAAATTCTCACTCCTGTGTCTCTTCTGGAAAATTCTCTAGGGATACTCTGTTAGGTCAGACCTTTGCTAGTGCACAGACTTCCTCAATATAGTAACTTAGGATGGAAGTGATCACTTGACAAATGTCATCCTCAAAAGATGAGGCACTTAAGGGTAGAACTGTGGTCAGTAGCTTTTGTTTTCTTTGTATTCTAAAATTTCCAAGTGTTCAATAATAAACATTTATTGCTTCTATTTATAACTCAAAAAATGAACTATTTATAATAGATGAGTACCGCTGATCTTTATAAATAACTATGGATCTATTATTTTATGCAAATATTTTTAGATTTTGCCTCATTTTTAGACAACAGACTATGGGATTGTTTCTATATTTCAATGAAGTTGTGTGTTTTGTCCTTTTTTATGACTTAAAATGACTGTAAGTTCACCGTCTATAATGAACTAATAAAGATTTTGATTTATTAAAGGCAGATATCTAGTTTGCCATTTTACTTCATAAAAGAATCTATGCGTCACAGTCTGGCCCGGAATGTGTCAGGTAGCCAAAGATGATCCTCACACCTCTACTTCTTAAGTGGTTGCATTACAGGTGTGCACTAGCATACCTGGTTTGTGCGATGCTTGATCAAACCCAGGGCTTTGTGTGTGGTAGGCAAGCACTCTACCACCTGAGCTACATCCCCAACCCCAAGTTTATCATTTTACAAAATTATTCATGATACACTTTTTAGTCAAATATTGAATATTAAAATGTAAAATATGATTCTAGAATCATGTTCTAAAATATAAAATTAGAATATAAAATATAAAAATTAGATGTTTTAGGTTCATCTATAAATTTTTTGAGAATCTTATTTTATATTCATGATGTGGGATTCCCCTCTGTATGCTGTGAATACCATTGGTTAATAAAGAAATCTGCCTTGGTCTGTGATAGGGTAGCACCCACATGGCAGCTCACAACTATCTGTAACTTCAGTTCCAGGGAATCTGACAACCTCACACAAACATACATGTAAGCAAAGCATCAATGCACATAAAATAAAAATAAATAAATTATTTAAAAAAAAACTTGGACAAATATCACCAAAGCTGCTGTTGTAAAGACTGTTATCAGATGGAATGTACCTTAGCATCCAAAAAGTGTTCAGTAAATACTGCTTCTTGGCATTCCCATTATAACAGTAAACATTTCTCCTGCTCTAAATAAGCTTGTGATTTAATAAAAGATGTAGAAACACATGGCATGAACATAGAGAACCGAAACTCAAGGCTCGAGTTTAAGAATGTGGCAAGATCCATAAAGGTGCCTAGCATCGGAGAGGAGGGGCTGAATGGAGGCAGTGCAAAGGCGAACTTGAGTCTGGACGGCAGGACGCTTCCAGGAGCCTCCCCTCTGACTGTAGTAGCTGCAGTCTCGGGGTACTGAGTCCTCTCTTCTGAGAGCCTGGGGGAAGCTGCTGGGATTTCAACTCAGGATTCCCTGGGTTGCCGTCCTTCCTGGGCTGGTTGTTGCTTCTAACTCAGTCAACACTGCCCCTCGCTCAGTCCTTTCCAGCATGTTGTCTTGCAGCAGCCACTGGTCAGAAGCTTTGTCAGAGGGAAGGAGCCTAGCTGATAGATACAGCTCACTTAGTAGTAGAGGACCCTTGCACAGGGAAAGGGGCTGAGGAACCGCTTGGAGGAGAAACTTAAAGCTGCAGGGCAAGTCCTTTGAGGCCCCATGCCCTCCTTTCCCTTCTTTCTTAGCCTCAGGCAGCCTCGGTGTGTCTGCTCAGGGCAGCAGGCTGAAAGGTAGCCAGCTGGGTGGGAGGAGCCCTGGATTTGAGTCAAAAGAGCAGTTTGAATTTCCTTAACCGTAAAACAGAATTAGTAACATCTGCCTCAAGGATCTAGTGCGAGGACTAGCTGTGTACGAAATCCGGGTTGTTACTGTCAGTGGTGTGGCTCCCTTTACTCTTGATGTTGGATCTGTCTTGAGTGTCTTGAACATTTCACTCTACTAAGTGTGTTTGCTACTAGCCTTGACCAAGACAAACAAGCAGGAGACTTGCACGGCTGTTTACATTGTGGTATGCTTTAAACAGATCCTGCGTTTATTTCTTCCCACAGGGAAATCCCTGCTCTGAGCAAAGTAGAATCTTTCCACCTTTTCATAATTCATCACCAATACTGTGACCACTTGAAGGCCATTGCTAGGAAAAGTGCATTTCTTCAAGACCTGCAGTGCCATTTACTAGCAAGGGTAAAAGACGACCTTGTCTGGATCCAGGCTGTACCCATTTCAGATTCTAACAAAAGCCTTTTCTCTGATCAGACCAACCATGCCTTTTGTTTGCTTGGTTCTTTAAAAAAAAAAAAAAAAAAAAAAAAGCAAGCTCTAGTAAGAAGGACACTACAAAAATAGAAATGCCAATCTCTCTGGTTTTTAAGAAACCTTTGAAATGATAGATTATTTATTTTAAGCATCCCTAGTATGATTAATCTTATTTTAGACATAGGACATTAAAGAACCTGCCCAAGGTTAAAAGCAGCCAGGCCTTGACGTTGGTCTGGAACTTACACTCACAACTTTTATTTATATGTATAATACACACATACCATATTTATTCAATGTATAACATTTTTATTTGTTTATTTATATTGTGTGTGAGAGAGTGAGGTGTGGAGGTGAGAGGACACCTTGCAAGAGTTGGTTCTCTCCTTCTGTTCTATGGATTCTTGGGACTAAATGTCGCTTATCAGGCTGTGCTCTATGACAAAAGCTTTTACCTGCTGAGCCACCTCGCCAGCCCCCACAGCCTCTTGGAATAAACAATTGCTTGGTTTATTGCATTTACTGAATAGAAACCACGTATGTGCTGTGGAAGCCTTATTTCTCATCTAGGCACTTATGCGCTAATGGAGATTTAGCCTCTGCCTGCTCTCCCGCAGACACATTCCCCTGATCAAAAGCAAACAGCAAGGAGAATTATGAGATATGGCAATATTGTAAAGGTAGATGAGGGGATAAATCAATCAGTATTCAGACAGAGGGGAAATCTGAGAATACTTTATAGAGCAGAAGGGTTTTAAGCTGAGGCTGGGGCAGACTTGATCGTTGCTAGGAGTACTAGGAGTAGGGACCAAAGATACCTGGTCAGCTAGAGTGTTCTGCTTAGAGTCAGTAAGTATACAAGACAGACAAACATCCAGTAGATCTGCAATGTGCACAGACCACAGTTCAGACTGCCAAAGACTTAAACTCTGAATTGAGGCTAGATTTGTTTGCCAGGCAGTGCCACAGTGACTTTTGGTGGAAAAGATACAAGATATGTATTCTAATAAGATGATTGCTATGGTACCAGTTTAGAAGGAAAGACCAATAGGCAGGAAATCAGCAACTCATTTATTCAACCCTTTAATAAGAAAGTATGTGTAACAGGACTCAGACCTTAGGAAGTTCTCAGCTCTTAGCACAACTGACTCCATGATAGAAGTACCAATCAAGCCCTAAACTCAGCATGTATACGTTGTGGAATATTATTTTAAGATGTGTTATTGCAGGGCTGGAGAGATGGCTCTGAGGTTAAGAGCATTGCCTGCTCTTCCAAAGGTCCTGAGTTCAATTCCCAGCAACCACATGGTGACTCACAACCATCTGTAATGAGGTCTGGTGCCCTCTTCTGGCCTGCAGGCATACACACAAACAGAATATTGTTTACATAATAAATAAATAAATATTTAAAAAGATGTGTTATTGCTTATGCTGTGTAACATTTGTTTTAATGATGCAAAGACGTGTTGCATTGTTTTATGTTTCATTTGTTTAAATCTCTGAAGCTGTGTTACTTGCCTGTCTAAAACACCTGATTGGTCTAATAAAGAGCTGAATAGCCAATAAGCAAGGCAGGAGAAAGGATAGGCGGGGTTGGCAGGCAGGGAGAATAGATAGGAGAAATCAGAAGAAGGAACAAAGTCAAGGAGAGGAAAAGATTAGGGGTCAGCTACACAGCCACCCGTGGGGTAAGAGTGAAAGTAGGATATACAGATGGAAGAAAGGGAAAAAGTCTAGAGGCAAAAGGTAGACAAGATAATTTAAGTTAAAGGAAGCTGACTAGAAATAAGCCAAGCTAAGGCTGGGCATTCATAAGAAATAATAAGTCTCTCTGTGTATTATTTATTTGGGAGCTGGGTGGCAGGCCCCCCAAAGAGCAAAGAGCCAAAAAAGTAAAATAGCAACCAACTACAGTGGACAGTACCACCTGCCAAGATGAAAACAAAGACCTAATCCATCAAAGTCCATAGTTCTGGGAAAGTCTCTAAATGCACTAACCTTGCTTTTGGCTTCTGTAGTTTTGCTTCTGGCTAACTAGTCTTGTTAACTAGAGTATGTCAACCCAAAATATGGGGTGTGTGTGTGTGTGTGTGTGTGTGTGCACGCGCGCGCGCATGCTTAAATATTCACCCTGAAGTAGGCTTGGGCTACACTGGAATCCCAATCACCCAGAGTAGCCAGCCAGCTAAGACTTTCTATTGGCTTAAACCCATGTCTGAGCAGTCTTCTCTGATGGACACCCCACAACAGTATAGATGATTTCTTTGAAGTAGGCAATGGCCGCAATGTTGGGCAGACCAGCACCAAAAGAGGCACAGAGCCTGCTCTTGAGTGAACAGGTGCTTACCCAGTGGGCCAAGAGGTGGTGAGGACAGAATACGGTGGAGACCAGGGACATCTCAACCAGGAGGTGGTTTCATTCTACTGAAATATAGGAGAATGACAGGGTTAGGCGTGCAGCTCAGTCTGTAATTCCAGCACTTGGGAGGTTGAGGCAGGAGGATAAGTGTTCTAGGTCCGCTGAACTCTTTGCGGAGACCCTGTCCCGAAGAACACCACGTTTAAGAAGAGATTAGCTAGGACAATAAGGTGCAAGAATGCAGGCATCCCAGGAATGACACGAGAGAAGTGTGAACTAACACAACAGGGTCAAGGACAAGGGGAGCATGAGATACTGGATCTGTTAGCTAAGAGAAGAACTCTAACTGGGAAGTAAAGAAGAGTTCCTGAGTAGAAGAGGAACTAGGACAAGTTTAAATAGCATCAAAACCATTCTGGTGATGCAATCTGGTCTCACCCTTGATGCATCCAGGCAGTGAGACTGAAAAAGATCTTGTTATTTGAAGTATTAGAACTGATGTTAATAGATTGTATGTGCTTAGGAGACTTTAAATGACAAAGTAGAATTAAGGAAGTGCTGCCCTCAAAATACCTCACAGATAAGTGGCATCAGCCAGGCCATGTAGGATGCTAGGATGTAAATGTTTGTTCACCAGGATGGACCAACCATCAGGCCCATCGCCAAAGAACATGCCTCTAAGGGGGCAGCACAGGGTCGCAGTCAGTGTTAAGCCCTAGTCTGCCATAACTCCCCTCTCCCCATTCTCCTTTTGAGAAAAGCACAATTCTGCCAGATGGGCAGGCAACATGACCCAGGTAACAGCTGTTCGAAAAGGACAACACTGGTGTGCTTAAGAAATAATTTTGGCAATATATTTGCTGTGTAAATCTCCCATCTGCCCAAGCAGCCAGGCTTGCTGTCTCCTGTCTCTGTTTAAATTGTGAAAAGTGTAACCTGGGGCCGGGACCTGAAGGAGACTTAAGGATGGCAGAGTGTGTAAAATGCACAAGTCTAAGGTGTATTTAAGTTAGTCAAATCTTGTATTTGAGGTCGGTTCTTCTTTGGGCGTTAGCTACAGCTATAGCTGGCCACATGCTCTCCCCCCCACCCCAGTAAAGAGCCTCTCTCTCTCTCTCTCTCTCTCTCTCTCTCTCTCTCTCTCTCTCTCTCTCAGAGACAGGGTTTTTCTGAGTAGTCCTGACTGTCTTGGAACTTGCTCTCTAGACAAGGTGGACCTCAAACTCAGAGCTCCACCTGCCTCTGCCTCCCAAGTGCTGGGACTAAAGGTGTGCACCACCACTGCCCAGCCCTTTATTAATCTAAGTGTGTGGATTTCTCACTGGGAAGGCAAATCATTTTCATAACAGAATGAATTCAGACTAATACAGAAAGTGATTACAATCCAAGATGAAGCCAAAGGTTAAATTCTGGATGGATACCTAGGGGTTTTCAAAAGAGAAGGGAGTATGGAGGCTGGATTCCAGGAAGAGGTAGAGACTACAGGGCAGGTGCAAATTAACAAGATGCTTGACTTCTGTGGCTGTTGGGAGAAGGGGCTGTATCTGTGGTGGGCAGGTGGATGGTAGTGTGATAGGCTTATGGGATACTCTAAATGGAGCAAGATGAGATGAAGTAAGCAAGAAAGATGTGGAAAATTGGTGTAGGTGGTCCTTCTGTTTATGTGTTGTTGCTTTCATTGGTTAATCAATAAAGAAACTGCTTGGCCTAATAGGGCAGAACTTAGGTAGGCGGAGAAGACAGAACTGAATTCTGGGAGGAAGGAAGCAGAGTCAGAGAGCCGCCATGGGGCTGCCAGGTCAGACATGCTGAATCTTTCCCGGTAAACCACAACCTTGTGGTGATATACAGATTAATAGAAATGGGTTAAATCAAGATGTGAGAGTTAGCCAATAAGAGGCTAGAGCTAATGGGCCAAGCATTAATTTAATTAATACAGTTTTTGTGTGGTTATTTTGGTGTATCTGGGTGGCTGGGACAAACAAAGGGCCACCCGCCTTGTGCAACAGAAAATTCTGAACAGAGAGTTGACCTCTGTTTAAAAACCATAGCTCAAGGCAGTTTGTTTAGCTGAAAGTAGTTTGGATGGTTTAGGAGAGGGGGATTGTCTCTGACTACCCTGAAATGTGGTTGTAGAATGCATATTCCTTCATTTTGTCCAAGTATATATGATGATCCTATCTTCTCAGGTATATGCATGAAATGATTTTTCCCACTCAGATATGATCATATAATATTAGCTATTATGGCTAATGTAGCCTATAGTTCTTGAAGAAGTATTATTTCTAGGAAAGCATCCTGCCAAAGACCTGTGCAATTTTGCAGCTGGTATCTTTCTCAGTATCAGAAGAAAGGCCCCGTGTACCTCAACGAGCTTTCCTAGGACTGGTCTCCCTGTCCCTATGTATTATTATACACAAGGGCCAACCATGTAGTGATTTGGGATCCCTGTGGTTGTGTTAAGGGTCTCACATGGAATCAACAGTGAAATAGGGAAAGCCCAAAGGATGATGGAAGAAGAGAGCAATGATGGAGAGAAAAACGAGGGATGGGAGGCAGAGTCTAGAAGTAAATAATGCTTCCAGAGCTGAGACCTGTAGACTCAGGAAAGAGAAGCCTATGATGGGGGGAAAGGAGGATATGGTGTTCTCCTTAACTGCCTCTTCAGGATAGAAGATCTCAAATGCATGTACCAGAGCCAGAAGGTGGCATAAAGGGGACATAGACTTTTAAAAAGGCAGGTAGAGACGGGCAGTGGTGGTGCATAACTTTAATCCTAGCACTTGGGAGGCAGAGGCAGGTGGCTCTCTGTGAGTTCAAGGATAGCCTGGTCTACAGAGTGAATACCAGAACAGGTACCAAAGTTACACAGAGAAACCCTGTCTTGAAAAAAAAAAAGGCAGGGAGAGAGAGAAGTTGGGAGGGTGACAGATGGGGGAGGAAAGGGGAGGGAGGGGTGGAAAGGGAAAAAGAGAGAGAGAAAGAAAGTTGCTGAGAGAGTACCAGAGATCCAAGGATTTCCGTGTAAGAGGGATCTTAAACCAGAGCCTGTATTTAGTGGCTGCCTCCAGCCATCTCTGTGGTTTCATAGCTGGATATACTTAGGACACCTGGGCAGGTAGGAGGTGTTTAAAGATGATATGAAAGGCAATAACAGCAGCATTCAAAACAGTCATCAACCCCTCTTTCTTGAAACACTCCCTTCTCCTAGGCTGCAAGACCACCAGTCTCCTGTATCCCCAATGACTTCATTCACAGGGTCTCATTGCCTCTGCTTTCCTATCTCAACTCCAGATGTGGGAGTTCCCTCACAGACCCTCCCTCTGCTCTAGCTACCTGATCTGTGCAGCCGAACTCATCCAGTTCCGGTTTAAACATCACATGCACACACAGATGGTCTCCAGGCTATAGTTCTTGCCATACACTGCATCCTGACTCACGCGTCTCAACGCATACCTGGTGTTTCTATTTGGCTATTACGCAGACATCTCAGAGTTTGTGAGGACAAAATTACACGCTTAGTTTCCCTGCCCAGTCTTGTTCCTTCCATTTTCAGGCTACCACCATCCACTCAGTTCCTCATCATCCTTGGTCCCTTTCTTTTTCTCAGCCAATCCATAAACAGTTCTTTTAAAATCCATCCCAAGCTGCCCATTTATTTTCACCACCCCTGTTAGCCTCCCAGTGTGAACCTCCATTCTCTGCCACCTGGGCTACAGTGAGAACTACCCGCTGTGCCCATCTGCTTGCTCTCTTCCATGGAGCGGAGGATGGCATGCTCACCATCGCCTGCATCTCTCTGGGGCAGCCGCCATCCTACCATTCCATCCCCATCTGGTTTGATGCTCCTCCTTGCTCAGATCTTTGGTCAACTCCTTTAGCACGTGCGTCTTTGAAATGACACAGCTGAAAGCTGGGCAGGGATCCAGGAGAGAGGGCATGAGACGACTGGGAAAGAGAAGAAAACAGCCAAGTGAGCACTCTTTGGATTGCTGGTCCTGGCAGCCGGCCTCTACTCTGCGGACATCTCCTGAGCTGCACACAGGGTGTCTCCCTGAACTACTAAGTGATGCCAGCCTGGTGCATTTGTCTACCAGCTCTTACCCCCCAAATTAAGGGTTGTCTGGAGGGCATAACTACCCCCTTGAGGCTGTGCCTGGTGTTCATGTGTCTGAGGCGGGAGGCTAAAAGCTGCAGGTGTGTTTGAAATTGCGTCAGAGCTGGAAACCAAGGAGGGCTGAGGAGACTGTTGACCAAGGAGACCAGAGGAGTCTTCTGTTTCATGACCTTCTTGTCTTGGAGGTTTTGCATATGTTCCCTTGGCCTCGACTTCTCTTCCTTCCATTCTGCAAGTAGCTGGGTCCCATTTGTCCTCTAGATCTCAGTTTAAATATCATTCCCTCAGAGATGCCATCATGGCCTCCCCACTCTAAGTGACAGTTCCCTCGCTACTGTCCATCACTGTATTGTCAAGTGTGCCTATTGGGAGTATACAACCATGTGCTTGGCATTGTGTTGTTTCTGTGCTCTGCATGAGATTGCATCTCTGTTCAGTTTGGGCCTATACACCTAGCGCCTGGGATTATGCCATACACGCTAGGTAGATTATTAGTGAATGAATGAACTTAAAAAGCACCCAAACCTGCTTCAAGTCTTTCTTTTTGGTAGGGAACACCAGAGGTATGACTCTTCTATAAGCCTCTTCAGAGATACAGAAGTGGTGTCTCCTGGGAAATAATGGAACTAGTCAGAGAGAGGAGATTCCACGTAAAGAGAGGCGGGTTTGACAGGCCTTGGAGTCACTGTGGGTGGCACTCTGTCTGTCTAGGTGTTGGAACACTAGGTGCAATGCCTGTTCTCTTGGGACTCAAAGGAGCTTTTAAGTGGCAAAGAAGTCAGAAGGCCATGAGGCCTGAGGTGATGGTGGAAGACTGGGCTAGATGGTTCTAAAATCCTCCTGCCCTTTTAATCCAAGGCCTTTTTACCAGATGGGGTGTGAGTGAGAGATACTTGGTGGATCTGAAGGAGACACTTGAACTATTTAAACCAAGAGGTTCAGGATCCTGAGGCACTGTGCAGTGCACAGAGTTCAGCTGTGCAGACTCAGAGTCAGGGAGCAGGGGCTGCTTCTGGGCCACCTGAGGGTAAATGAGTAGTTGTGGAGGATTTAATTTGGCATACTGCAGTCTAAACTTTCAGCTCATGACTAGCACATTTTCTTTGGGGTAATTGCAAAAAAAAAAGTGTGGTAACATTGGATAAAATGTGATGGAATCTATTCCTTAACTTGCAGTTTACAAAAGGTGATTTTACATGAAAGATACTCTGTGCTGGCATCTGTGCCAATACCGTCACCTACTGATGCTTAAGCTGAGGGCTGAGAAATAAAGTCACCTGTTTCTCTTTCCCTTAAAAATTTCCTCTAAAGCATTGCTCAATGTGGACTCTCCATCCCAGGCTGAGATTTAAGACCAGGCCTGGCTTCCTGGCTTCCTCTCCTGCTCAATTGCTCCCTGAAATGGAACCATGCACGTGACGTGGCTACTCTGCTCTCAGTTCCTTCCTTCCTTCCTTTTTTTATGACCTATTTTTATTTTTTGTGCATTGGTGTTTCACCTGCGTGTATATCTGTGTGAGGGTGTGGGATGCCCTGGAACTGGAGTTAGACAGTTGTGAGCTGCCATGTGGGTGCTGGGAATTAAACCTGGGTCCTCTGGAAGAGCAATCAGTACTCTTAACTGCTGAGCCATCTCTCCAATCCATGGTCTCAGTTTCTTTAGCTGCAAAGAGCTTCCAGGCTTTGCAGTTCTGGTCATCAACAAGCAATACAGGTGTGTCAGCATCTCTGTGAAGTGCTTAGGTCTAAGAGCCAGTGCAAATGATAGCCCATGCTGTGTGAATTCAGGTAAATTATTTAATATTTATGCCCATTGTCTCATATGGAAAACATAGTAACAATGGTTTCTACCTCATGGGATAATTATAACATTGATATGAATATATATACAAAAGATGCCATATAAGTTTTTGCTAATATTCTATATGGGTGCTCATTTTAGCATTGCTTGTAGGAGAAAATTCTAGAAATAACCTACATAATTATCACTAAGAGACTGACCAAAAAGAATGAGGCAGAATGCGGTATATTCTCTTCCTTCCTTCCTTCCTTCTTTCTTTCTTTTTTTCTTTCTTTCGCCTTTCTCCTTTCTTCCTTTCTTTTATTTTTTGCTTCTTGAGACAGGGTTTTTCTGTGGAGCTCTGGCTGTTCTGGAACTCACTCTGTAGACTAGGCTGGTCTCAAACTCAGAGATCTGCCTGCCTCTGCCTCTCCTGAGTGCTGGGATTAAAGGTATGTACCACCACTGTCTAGCTACACTATAGATGCTTGTTGAAAACTACCAAAATACACAATTAATTGGAAAAAAAAGCAAGGTACAAACCAAGTGTCTTAGTCAGAGTTGCTATTGCTGTGACGAAACATGACCATACGCTACTTGGGGAAGAAAGTGTTTATTTGGGTTACATTTCCACAGCTCTGTTCCTCAGTAAGGAGTCAGGACAGGAACTAAAAAGGGCAGGAGCCTGGAGGCAGGAACTGATGCAGAGGTCACGGTGGGAGCTGCTTGCTCCCCATGGCTTGCTCAGCCTGCTTTCTTACAGAACTGCGGCTGGGCCCTTTCCCATCAATCACTAATAAAGAAAATGTCCTACAGGTTTGCCCACAGCCCTTTCCTATGAAAGCATTTTCTCAACTGAAGTTCTCTCCTTTCAGATGACTCTAGCTTGTGTCAAGTTGACATGAAATTACCCAGTACATCCGGGAAATGTTTTAAGAGTTTGTGTTTGAAGTGTGTACACAAACTGTGTGTGCTGGCAGGCACCTGAGTCACAGAGTTCAGGAGGCTGAAGTGGGAAGATTGTTTGGGTCCATGAGTTCAAGACTCAAGAGTAACTTGGGCAGCATTACCAAACATTATGGGGAGGAGGTGATCAGGGCATGAGGGAATTTGCCGAAAGGTTTGTGCTAACAACTTATAAAAGGTTATTTTTAAACTTTTCCCCCCCAAAACAGGGTTACTCTGTGTAGCCCTGGCTGACCCAAAGCTCGCTCTGTAGAACAGGCTGGCCTTGAACTCAGAGATCTACCTGCCTCTGCCTCCTGAGTTCTGGGATTAAAGGCGTGCACTTTTAACAATCACCAGAAATGACCCGAGAGTTAGGAAGAAAAAAATAATTTCTACATAAATTTATTACCAAGTGCATATTAATTTTTTAAGAAATCAATTATTTCTTAATTGAAATAAAGGCGTGTGGTGCCACACGCCTTTAATCCCAGTACTCGGGAGACAGAGGCAGAGAGATCTCTGAGAGTTCAAGGCTAACCTGGTCTACAGAGCTATTCTAGGACAGAAGAGGCTATACAAAGAAACCATGTTTCTAAAACACAGAGAGAGAGACAGGGTGGGGGGATATGTGGTGTTTGAAAGAAAATGGTCCCCAAAGAGAGTAGCACTATTAGGAGATGTGGCTTGTTAGAGTGGTTGTGGCCTCTTTGGAGAAAGTGTGTCACTGTGGAGGTGGGCTTTAAGGTCTCATATATTCTCAAGCCACCTCCATTGTCTCATGGCCACTTCCTGTTGCCTTTGAGTCAGGATAAAGGACTTTCAGCTACTTCTCTAGTACCTTGTCTTCCTGCATGCTGCCAAGTCGCCCATGATGATAATGGACTAACCTTCTGAAAATGTAAGCCACCCAGTTAATGCTCTTCCTTTATAAGAGTTGCTGTGGTCATGGTGTCTCCTCATAGCAATAGAAACCCCAACTAAGACAGAACTGAAACAAGCTACTCGGGGCTGGTGAGGTGAGAGGTCTCAGAGGGTCAAGGTGTTTGCCTTTATGCCTGATGCACTAAATTCAATCCCCATGACCCACACTGGAAGGAAAGAACAGACTCTTGCAAGTTGTTCTCTGACCAAAGCAGCTTTATTTACACGCATGCCATGGCATGTGCACCTGTACAAACACAGTAAGTAAATGTGATTCTTAAAAAAGAAGTTGAAGAGAAACAAAGCAATATAAGACAACAGTGCTCGCCTCTGTCCATCTCAGGAGACACTTGAGGATGAGGCTTATCTGAAGGCACTTTGAAAAGCAGGATGATGCTGGGTCATTGTGATGAATTATTAAAATGATGGTGTTTGGGCGGAAGATCCAGAAGCCCTAAATGTGTGTGGTTGCTGAGGTAAACAAGTGTGGATATTCAGTATTACGTAATGGTTGGTAGGAAACTTACCAATGCTACAGCAGTAACTGAGTATCAATAGTACGCAACTGGGACATTATTAGCAGGGTTACAGTAGTGTTAGCATCCATGGCCTTCATGACAACTAAAGCTGGAAACAGACTTGCTTTTTTCCAATTCAATAAGGGTAAGTAATCCTTTGCTTTATAGTATGTAGACAGAGACCACTCGTTCATTTCCTGGCTGTCCAGACTCAAATAATCACACAGAAGCTGTATTAATTACAACACTGTTTGGCCAATGGCTCAAGCATATTTCTAGCTAGCTCTTTTATCTTAAATTAACCCATTTCTATTAATCTATGTGTTGCCATGAGACCGTGGTGTTACCTCATTTTCAACATGTCTTATTTCCTCAGTGATTGGCTGGCACCTTTCTCCTTCGGCAGCTACATGGTGTCTCCTTGACTCTACCTACTCTCTCTATATATATCTCTTCTAGCCTGGCTATATTCTGCCCTGCTATAGCTCAAAGCAGCTTTATTTACTAACCAGTCAGAGCAACACATATAAAGAAGGACATCCCACATCACCTCCCTGTTGGTGACTGTGGATCCCCAGACCCTGAATTTCCTGTAAACAACTTGTTTTCCTGTGCTTGCAGTTTCTCTGAGCAAAACAACTTGTTTTCCTATGCTTGCAGCTGCTCTGAGCATGAGATAGGGGAGTGGTTTCTGGTGGGCTTGCATTTGAGAGCTAGGGCGTGGTCATTGATCAGGGAAGGCACTATATAAGCTGCCCTGGAACACAATAAAGTTGATATTCTTGAGGAATTCAAGGATGACCCATGTCTCTGTCTCTGTTTGTCTGTGTGTTTCAATCTCCAGCCCCTTGTCCAGCTTGTGAACTGTATCATAGCACATAGCACATAGACCAGGCATAGTTAGTTACATCTCCACTTTTCTGTCTAAATAAAAGGTAAGGTTTTAACATTAACATCTCAAAATTACATATAACAAAACAGGTATCAAGCAAGAATTACACTTACAATATTTAGTCTATTTCTCTCTGGAAATTCTCATATCTAATTTATATTTTATCATAACTAAGGAAAGCTATAACTATAACTATCTGTCTTCAACTCTTCCAAGTTCCCAGAAGGATATAGTATTACCTAAGTAAACAGGAAGTACATTGTAAGTAACTTCTAAAACTTTAGAATTAACAGAGACATCTCACTCTCTGGACAGTCACACAAAGTTTTTCTGTAACATTGGGGTATCCATCTTCAGTTTATAGGCCCATTGAATCCAGCATACTTTTCCATTAAGGAAGAAATTTGAAGATCTGTTCTACCTTGTAATGGCAAAGTTTACCAGTTGCTTTCTTCTGTGTCCTGCAGAATGTCTGGCAGTTTCTTCTGTAAAGCAGGAACCCTGAAGGACCATCCTATCTTTTGCAAAGTTCAGCAGTTACTTTTCTGTGGATCTTGCATGTACAGTTCACACAACATACCACAAAGCAATCCAGGCAAGAGCATTTTCCTGCCCAAATGGCTAGCTAGCCTTGTCACATTGAATGCAAATTTCAAAACAAGTTTCTTCAATGCCCATTAACCTCTCTGAAGCAATTGGTACTGCCAGAAGCAGACATGTCTCACTGTTGAGAAATGCCTAAATTCTTAAAACCTTTTAAGTGCCGTGTTCTGAAGGTCTTTGAAGTGTTGAAGATTATCTATCTAACTGAAATATGTCTCTGTATATCTAGAAAACCTAACTAAACTGACTACAAGTTTGACTATTATAAATGACTATCTATTAAATCTGTAATTTTAATTATACATTATATTTTAAAAAATGAGATGTATAAGCATAATATCTTACACAAAAGCAGAAATATATATACACAGTGTAACAAAATTGACCTTAAATCTTTATCAATAGACCAGGAGCCATACCAATGCAAAGTATTCATCTCTATATCATATCTCTCCCTCCCCCTTTTTTTTTGGATGAGATTGACTGTGACCATTTAACCATTTATAATCAATCACCTTTAAATGAAAACAAACATTTATAAACAATCATTTTCAGAATTTGGGTGTTGTTTTCTCCAAACGGCTTCCTGACATTTATTGTGTGAAGTATTTTTAGGGTTCACAGAGACTTTTGGGGGGGTGTTGTTCCATCAAACCACATTAGCCTGGGAGGAATCCACAGGCTCCAAGCCTCTCTAGAAACAAAAGCAGAATCTCTTTTCCAAAGTAATATATCTTTATACTCAAATTTTGAAGTGAAGATAACTTTAAAATATATATGTTGGTTTAGCTTAGCAGCCCCCAGAATCAAATATCTCTCTGCTATCAAAAACTTCAAGGAAGATGGATGGAGATAGAGACAGAGACCCACAGCCACATCAGAGCAATGGACTGAGCTCCCAAGGTCCAGTAGAAGAGCAGAAGGAGGGAGAAGATGAGCAAGGAAGTCAGGACCACAAGGGGTTGGTTCACCCACTGAGACAGTGTGCCAGATATAATGGGAGCTCACCAAATCCAGCTGGACTGGGACTGAACGAGCATGTGATCAAACCGGACTCTCTAAATGTGGCTGCCAATGGGGACAGACTGAGAAACCATCGATAATAGCACTGGGACCTGTCTCTTCTGCATGTATTGGCTTTTTGGGACCCTAGTTTACTTAGATGCACACCTTCCTAGGCCGGGATAGAGTGGGGAGGGCCTTGGACTTCCCACAGGCAGGGTACCCTGCCCTCTCTTAAGAATGGAGGGGGAGGGAGGGAAATGGGAGAAGGGAGGAAGGATCAATTTTTGAATGGAAAAATAAAAAATTTTTAAAAAAAGAAAAAAAATTCAAGGAAAACACAATAATGTGCATAATCCAGACTCTCCATCTATATCTGTATCTATATCTATATGTTCCATTTTACATGGCTTTTTTTGCTGTATTACTTTTTAATTATTTAAATTAAATTACTATTTAATTATTTATCTTTACTCCTTTAATCTATGTCTGTCTGTACTCTTATTTTTTTAAACTATTTACTTCTTTTTATAGCTATCTATACTCTTTCTCCTCTCTCTCCCAAGCCTACATACATGTTTTAAACACACTCAGAGGTTGACCCATTCAGAGGTTGATTTCTGTCTGAATCTGTCTTTATTGTGTATCTGTAATCCTTTTTTGATGACTAGGACCAGAGTGGCCACTTTGGCTGTTGGTTCCACCCTGCTCAGCTTTCTAACATGGCAGAGATCTGTTTACTGCTAGTTCTGGGAGCCATGTATACAACCCCAACTCTCAAAAGCAGTTGGCCCATGCCACCACCAAGTAACTTGCAACACGCTGCCCACAAACCCCATTTAAGTGCTCGGCCTCCTGAAAGAGTCAGAGCTGTTTGTGCTATCAGCACAAACCAGGAAGCCATGTCTCAAAGTAGTTGAGCAGTTTTTGCTGCTAATGCTGAGTCAGGAAGTCTTCTCTTAAAAAGCTGTGCCTCTGCTCGCCACCAGCAACTAAAGCCTATCTGAAAAAAATCAGCTACCAAGAAGCTGCACTTGGCTCCCATTTTTGTGGGTCTAGAAGCCCTTTTTTTTCTTAAAATTTTCTAAGTCTTATGTGGATCCATGACCCACATTAGATGTCGTTTTGTAGATGAAGATTGCTCATTCATTTCCCGGATACTCAGACATGAAAAATTACACAGAAACTGTATTAATTACAACACTGTTTGGCCAATGGTTCAAGTGTATTTCTAGCTAGTACTTATGTCTTAAATTAACCCATTTCTATTAATCTGTGTGTTGCCATGATGCCATGGTGTTACCTCATTTTCTACATATCTTGTTTCCTCAGCTGGTGCCTTTCTCCTTCAGCAGCTACATGGCATCTTCTTGACTCTGCCTACTCTCTCTACAGACACGGAGGAAATACAGAGGATCATCAGATCATATTTTGAAAATCTGTCCTCCACAAAATTGGAAAACTTAAAGGAAATGGACAACTTTCTGGATAAATATCACTTACCAAAATTAAATCAAGACCAGATAAGCAAATTAAACAGACCTATAGCAGCTGAAGAAATAGAAACAGTCATCAAAAGTCTCCCAACCAAAAAAAGCCCAGGACCAGATGGTTTCAGCTCAGAATTCTACAAGACTTTCAAAGAGGAACTAATACCAATACTCCTCAAATTATTCCACACAATAGAAACAGAGGGAACACTGCCAAACTCTTTTTATGAGGCTACAATTACTCTGATACTCAAACCACAGAAAAACAATACTGAGAAAGAGAATTACAGACCAATCTCACTCATGAACATTGATGCAAAAATACTAAATAAAATACTATAAAATAGAATCCAAGAAGACATCAGAACCATCATCCACCATGACCAAGTCGGCTTCATCCCACAGATGCAGGGATGGTTCAACATACGAAAATCTGTCAACGTAATCCACCATATAAACAAGCTGAAAAATAAAAACCACATGATCATCTCATTAGATGCCAAAAAAGCATTTGACAATATACAACATCCTTTCATGATAAAAGTCTTGGAGAGAGCAGGGATACAAGGAACATACCTAAACATAATTAAGGCAATATACAGCAAACCAACAGCCAACATCAAACTGAATGGAGAGAAACTCCCAGTGATTCCACTGAAATCAGGAACAAGACAAGGTTGTCCACTCTCTCCATACCTATTCAACATAGTTCTTGAGGTCCTAGCTAGAGCAATAAGACACCAAAGAGAAATCAAGGGGATACAAATTGGAAAAGAAGTCAAACTCTCACTGTTTGCTGATGATATGATAGTTTACATAAGTGATCCCAAAAGTTCTACCAAAGAACTTCTACAACTCATAAACACATTCAGCAATGTAGCAGGATACAAGATTAACTCAAAAAAATCAGTAGCCCACCTGTACACAGATGATAAAAGGGCTGAGGAAGAAATCAGAGAATCAACACCCTTCACAATAGCCACAAATGGCATAAAATATCTTGGAGTAACTCTAACCAAATAAGTGGAAGACTTGTATGACAAGAACTTTAAATCTCTGAAGAAAGAAATTGAAGAAGACACCAGAAAGTGGAACGACCTCTCATGCTCTTGGGTAGGCAGAATTAATATAGTAAAAATGGCAATCCTACCGAAAGCAATCTACAGATTCAACACAATGCCCATCAAAATCCCAACAAAATTCTTCAAAGACCTTGAAAGAACGGTAATCAACTTCATTTGGAAAAGCAAAAAACCCAGGATAGCCAAAACAATCCTGGGCAACAAAAGAACTTCTGGAGGCATCACAATCCCTGACCTCAAACTCTACTACAGAGCTACAGTACTGAAAACAGCCTGGTTCTGGCATAAGAACAGACAGGAGGACCAATGGAACCGAATAGAAGACCTGGATATCAATCCACACATCTTTGAACACCTGATATTTGATAAAGAAGCAAAAAATATCAAATGGAAAAAAGAAAGCATATTCAACAAGTCGTGCTGGCATAACTGGATATCAACATGTAGAAAAATGAAAGTAGACCCATATCTATCACCATGTACAAAACTCAATTCCAAATGGATCAAAGACCTCAACATAAAGCCAGCCACACTGAACCTTATAGAAGAGAAAGTGGGAAGTACACTTGAATGAATTGGCACAGGGAACAGCTTCCTAAATAGAACCCCAGCAGCACAGACACTGAGAGAAACAATTAATAAATGGGACCTCCTGATACTGAAAAGCTTCTGTAAAGCAAAGGACACGGTCAACAAGACAAAACGACAGCCTACAGAATGGGAAAACATCTTCACTAACCCCACATCAGACAGAGGTCTGATCTCCAAAATATACAAAGAACTCAAGAAATTGGACACCAAAAATCACATAATCCAATAAAAAAATGGAGTACAGACCTAAACAGAGAATTCTCAACAGAGGAATCTAAAATGACTGAAAGACACTTAAGAAAATGTTCAGCATTCTTAGTCATCAGAGAAATGCAAATCAAAACGACTCTGAGATTCCATCTAACACCTGTAAGAATGGCCAAGATCAAAAACACTGATGACAACTTATGCTGGAGAGGTTGTGGGGATAAGGGAACACTTCTGCATTGCTCGTGTGAATGCAAGCTGGCACAGCCCCTATAGATGTCAGTGTGGCGATTTCTCAGAAAATTAGGAAACAACCTTCCTCAAGACCCAATAATACCACTTTTGGGTATTTATCCAAAGGATGGTCAATCGCGCCACAAGGACATGTGCTCAACTATGTTCATAGCAGCTTTGTTTGTCATAGCCAGAACCTGGAAACAACCTAAATGCCCCTTGATTGAAGAATGGATAAAAAAAATGTGGTACATTTACACAATGGAATACTACACAGCAGAAAAAAATAACGACAGCTTGAAATTTGCAGGAAAATGGATGGAACTAGAAAGCATTATTTTGAGTGAGGTAACCCAGACACAGAAGGACAATTATCATGTGTTCTCACTCATAGGTGTTTTATAAACATAAAGCAAAGAAAACCAGCCTACATACCACAATCCCAGAGATCTTAGATAACAATATGGACACTAAGAGAGACTTACATAGATCTAATCTACATGGGAAGTAGAAAGTATAAAAAGACAAGATCACCTGAGTAAATTGGGAGCATAGGGACCTTGGGGGAGAGTTGAAGGAGGAAGGTGATAGGCAGGGAGGGGAGCAGAGAAAAATGTAGAGCTCAATAAATATCATGGAGAAAAGAAAAAAAAAGAAATAAAAAAACTAAACTAATGAACAAACAAAATTTAAAAATTCACCATTTAATTCTCTTCTGGTGCATACAGCTATTGTTAACCTCCCCAGATTAGAGCCCTGGAGCCTCAGACAGTGCACATGGGGATTTATCGGACAGAGACCTTAAAAGGATAAAACCAGTGTGACAGAGCAGACTCATTGAAGAGTTGAGGATTGTAGAAGTGCCTTGGCCTTGGATCTAGAAAGAGAAACTGAGTGAGCAGATACTTCTGGTTTCTTTTTCATTTGTCTTAGGGCAAAAGGGCCAGGGGCTGGTGAGAGGAATCTTTCTGTTCCTACCATTTTCTCAAATGCCCAGGTGCCATATTATAGGGGATATTATAACCCAAATCTTATCATTCAGGTCCCACCAATGGGGTCACCTTGAAACAGCCTTAAGGAAATACAGTGGTTCAGTCATGAAAGAGGAAGCCCATGTGGTACATGAAGAACCCTTGAATCTACTGGGCTCTAGGTTTCGTCCGCTTTAAACACACAGCCATGTCGTTGGCTTTCTCAGACTCCAGTCCCCAAATGATGACCCAGAAACCTATTAGTAGGTATGAATGCTCAGCCTTAGTTTAGGCTTGTTTCTGGCTAGTTTTTTAAACTTAAATTAACCTGTTTCTATTCATCTATATTTTACCTTGGGGCTTTTTCCCTTTTTATCTGTATGTCCTACTTTCCTGCTTCCCATGTGCCTGGCCGGCCCCTGGGGTTTCCCTCTTTTTTTTCCTTGTTCTCTTTGAGCCTAGATTCCTCCTCCTCCTTATTCTCTCTGCCCACCAGCCCCGTCTATCCCTCTACTGCCTAGCTATTTGCCATTCAGCTTTTTATTAGACCAGTCAGGTACCTTAGGCAGGCAAGGTGAAACAGGAACACATCTTTACATAGTTAAACAGATGTAGCATAAACAAATGCAACACATCTCTACATAGTTAAATGATTATTCGGAAACATAAACAATTGCAACACATCTTTATAAAGTTAAACAAATCTTCTATCCCATAATCACAGCAAGCTGCCCTGCCCCCTTTTTCTCCTTCCTTCCTGCATGGCCCAACCTGCCATAGCCCCTAAACAGGGCTAGAATGCAAGATCCTGATGGATTTTTCTCCTCTCAATGATTCTGCAATCAGGCTATTTTCAGTCTCCTTTCCGTTGTCCCAGCACTTTGGTTTCTGGTTTCTAATTACCCCTTGGAGTCCTTGACAAATTGGTTTCTGTCTCTTCAACCACAGAGCCTCACTTACAAAACTGTACCGCATTGAAGTCTGTGGCTACTGTCCCTCTGGCAGTGAATACCCAGACCATCAGCCTGAGAGTCTCCCTGACCCCTGCACAAAAGAGGCTAGAAGGGCTCCTCCCCCACTTCTAAGCACATTGCCCACCCCTGCCCATAGGGAGTTCCGCCTGTCATTCTAATTTATTTGCTTGTCTGGAGAGTGAAATGAAGAGTGTCTGCAGTGCAGTGACCCTTTCCTGCGTCTCTGGAGGAGTCCCCCTCCAAGCAGCAGCTGGTAGGTACAATGACCCAGTCCCCAAGCCCCTGGAAGGTGGCTCCCTGCCTCATCTCACCGCCTAGGTTCCAACCATGTTTTGCTTTTTGTGCTGCATGGGGGAGAAACCTCTTCCACAGTTGTAGAGAAATACTGGGTTCTTGACATGAGGTCCCTTCTGTGTTTGCTTTGAGGCTTTGAGACAGGATTTCACTGAGTAACCCAGCCTGGCATAGAACTCATGGCAAGGCTTCTGCTTCAGCTGGCATCCTTTTTCCCCCCTAGGCACATGGGGGTTCAGCCACACGGATGTTACAAAAGCAGCTCCAAAGGAGACCGGTTGGAACAATGCCCTGTTTGTGCATACTGGCTGCAGCCTCGGGGACTCAAGGGCATACAATAGCCTAAAGCCACCTTCAAGTTGATGATGGAGACAAAGAAATATCTGCAGTAGAATAGCAACTTACATTTGATATCTGATTCTGACTGCATCTCCCCCCTTTTGCTATGATGCCACCCTCCCCATCACTTTAATCCAGGGCAGATATTCCCCCAGCCTGGCTGGTGGAGGAAAGGGACGGCCTGCTGGTGGGCAGTGGCAGGCAGTAGGGCTCAGTTGTTCCTTGGCCTATTTTTGGTGTACAAGGTGTGAATTAGTTGTAAAAATGTAACAGGGTGCACACTGAGGCTTTGTGGTTACTGAGATAGTAGCAGCTACCTTACAGAGCGTTCTGCACGGACCAGCCACTGCATTAAGCACTTTCCATTAATTATTTTATCATTATAATAACTCTTTGAGGCGGTTGGGTTTATTATTACCTTCGTTTAACAATTTTGGAAACTAAAGCTTGGAGCTATTAAGCAATTCACATAAGATCCCACAATTAGGAAATGGCAAATACATTCTAAGCACGCGGGTGGCTGCTCCTTTAACCGCTCTTTGAAACTGTTTAAATCCATTTTTAAGGTTTGCATACAAACTAGTGGTTTTTATCACGGCATCTTCATACATACATGTCATTATACTTTGTTCTGATTAGGTGTCCTCCCTCTCTGGTCTCCCCTGTGCCTCACCTCCCTTCAACTAGTCCCTACCTCCAGGGATTATAATTGTCTTCACAGCATCATAACCCCAAATGCTCCAAAATATTAAATCTTTTGCCCACTGCCACAAAATGGTTTTGTGAACCTGAAAGTTCAGGACCAGACTGCCTCTGCTCTTTTGTTTGTTTGTTCGTTTTTCGGGACAGGGTTTCTCTGTGTAGCTCTGGCTGTCCTGGAACTCACTCCGTAGACCAGGCTGGCCTTGAACTCAGAGACCCATCAGCCTCTGCTTCCCGAGTGCTGAGATTAAAGGCATGCGCCAGCGTCCGGCTGCCTCTGATCTCTTTTCTTTTTGACTTTCCTGGCGCAGTAGAAAAGTCTACACATTGAAACGCTCTCATACACAAACAGTTAAAAACAACATGAAATTGTTTCTGGGTTGTGTGTAGAGATCAATGTGAAACATAAATGAATTTGTGCAGAGGCTTCAGCTCCTTATGTATATGCAAATGTTCCATTATCTTAAAAACATGTATAGCACGAATAATGAAAGCTTAGAGACAGATATTGGAGTTCAAGCTGAAGATTAGAAAAGCAAAGCAGCCAGCCACTAGGAGATCCTTCCCCTCTCCCAACTCTTCAGATCCTGTCTGCACGAATCCTCAGACTCCACACTCCAGTGAGTGCCTGTCTCTTTCCCTTTGTATTCCTTTCTCTGCCCAGCCATATTACTCCTGTCTCCACCGCCCTAGTGCCCAGATTAAAAGTATGAACTACCACTGCCTCTGCTCTGTTTCTGGATTGATCTTGTGTAGGCCAGGATAATCTTGAACTCACAGACTTAGGCTGCTGCCTCTGTTTCCTGAGTCCTTGGACTAAAGGTGTGTGCCACCACTCCCTGGCCTGTGTGACTGACTAGTGTGACTGCTTTGCCTTCTGATCTTCAGGCAAGCTTTATTTATTTATTTATTTATTTATTTATTTATTTATTTATTTATTAATTAATTAAAACACAAATAATATAAACATGAAATTCGGTGAGCCGTGATGGTACACAATTTTGATGCCAGCCCCTGGGAGACGGAGGCAGGCTATGAGCGCAAGGCCAGCCTGATTTGTGCATAAAGGATGCTCACCTGGCACTGCCTTTTTAGAATATGGTTGGTTTAGATCTCAGAGGTTGCCAATCTTCCTTTTATGGGTTAGAGACACCAAGGAGTTTGGAGGTAAAAGTGGTTGTTCCTGGTGGCATGCGGGGCTGTGGCTCAAAACAATCCACTGTGCAGAAGAGTTGACCTAAAACAAAATAGAGGACAAGAAGATATTGAGTAGAGAAGGAAGATGAAAGGAAGAGAAAAAGAGGAAGAATAAACTCTACCCATTTACAAATAAATGAGTGTCTCCAAGGTGCCTAATGTCTGCTAGACATTAGGAAACAGCATTAAAATGAAAATGTTATTGGGAACTTTTAGCTTAGTGGAGATCAACACAGCCACATAGGTAAATTTCAAATTATATCTCCTACTTAATGCCACGAAGACAAAATTCACAGGACTTAAAATAATAAGAAGGTCCGGTCTCCCTCTCTAGTGAGATGTTTTAAAAGGTGGGGTTGATCCTGCTTCTCTTGGGTGGGTAAAAGTCACCTTGGTTTTTCAGCAGAGGAAGTTCAGAAACATGGGGGATTTTTATGCTTCAACTCCCCTCTCCCCACCCATGACATGTTCTAATTTTAACCTCCTCCTCCCAGTCCAGTGCCTCCTTCCATAGCGGTCCTCCTAAATCACTGTCACTTCCTCTCGGTAGCAGTTTCTCACTGGGCGGTTGTCTGCTCAAGGGCTCATTTGTCAATGGCTCAGCTTGGCAAAAACATCTGGGAGCCAGTTGTTGAACCTCGACTTCCCCTCAGTTTCCTGTCCACCCCCAGAAGGCTTTTCCGAACCAAAAGTCTGCTGTGCTCCTTCCCATTCACCAGGCCTCCAGTCTTTTGGCTTATAGATTATTTTGGCATTATTCTTTTTATTATAGGTAAAGTATATAGTTTGAAGACAGAGAAGAACATAGAGAAAATAATTTTATTTTCACTCTGTAATAGAAAAGACTGGAAACAGTCAAATTTCTGAGGTAAAATGGCACAAAGCTGGTAATTACACAGCATTCTGGGATATCTTACTTCATGATGCTGATCTTGCTTATGGATAGTAATATTGATTCTCAAACTATTGTTATTTTTTAAGGTTCAAAAAGTCTGATCAGTTTCTAGTCCTACAGCCATTGATAGTTATATTTAGGTGGAAATTGAGAGATTGTTATTTTTATCAGGAGTTTGCTACAACTGTTCTTTGTCAGAATGTCTCCTGATGGGCTCCTTGTGTCTGAATTTAAGGACTTACAACTTCAGAAGAATCTACTGTCACCAGAGAGAAAAGCATAATGTACTCAACACATATTCCTGTTTAGCTTCTTCCCATGAAAACAAAAGATACGTAGCCAGGACCAAAAAACCAACCAACCAACTAAATAAGTAAATAAATAAAATAAAAAAAACCAAACCAAAACAAACAACACCAGACCCAGCGACAGGGCTTCCTGCTTCCCTTTAGGCCTTCCGGAGACGGTAATATTGCTGGGAGAGCGGTTTTCTTCGTGATCCTTGATGCCTTGATCCCAGTAGCTGCTCCACACACAAAATAACAGAGGATGCCGCATGTTCACAAGAAAGTGCGCCCTGTTCCTGAGCTGCATCCCCTTCCTGAGGCTCACTG
This sequence comes from Ondatra zibethicus, assembly GCA_004026605.1. Classification (NCBI taxonomy): domain Eukaryota; kingdom Metazoa; phylum Chordata; class Mammalia; order Rodentia; family Cricetidae; genus Ondatra; species Ondatra zibethicus. The sequence continues at coordinate 375,547 of PVIU01000223.1, forward strand.
AGGGTTCTTTTCTGGAAGCACCCTCTGAGCACTTGAAAGGAATCCCAAGGACTGCTCTGACCCCTTTCAACCTGAGCTTTCCTTTCTGGGTAACTGCTGTAGGGTGTTTGCCCTGTCTCCCAAGATAGAGTTATAGGAATTTCATTATTGAAAGAGGTCAAGTGGAAACTATACTAAGACGGAGAGTGGTGCTTCCCAAAGGAAACATAAGTCAAGATGAGCAACATCATTCTGTAATTCAGTTAGGCAACACTGGTCACCGATCCTTGGCTGGGGCCCAGGCATAGAGTACTGAGCAAAGCCTGCGGCCTGACCTATTGGAGCACCCTGTCCACTGGGGAGGAGAGTGACCGAAGTGGTCAGCCACACAGGTATGTGATGATAACCGGAAGTGCCCAGTGCAAGGCAGGGAGATGGGGAAGTAGAAATGAGTTCTTGGTAGTCTAGGTCTTCAAAGGCATTGCCGTCCTTGTCCCTTGCATTTGGCTAATCTCCTGCCGTTGTCTTTGTTGTCTGTCCTGGAATACAGACACCTAGTAGGACAAGACTAGGAATAAGTCATTCACCAACCAGTTCAGAACCTTTGTTCAGCCCTGACTGGCTTCTGGTCTCTGCTGGAGTCAAAACCTGAGCTCTCAAGACAGGCTGGGTGCCCTCTGAAAACTCTGCAACATCTAAATCCATCTATAAGGCCCTTTTGACTGGAGGCGTAGTAGCATTGAAGGGCAGCTACACTAAATGTGTTTTAGCCACGTGATCTCATTTCCTCCACAAAGGAGCGACTCTTTTCCTTAGTTTCCACTTATGAGGAGAGAGTAGATAAGATCGGTGCTTCATCCTTCCATTTTCCTCATTATAACACTTAATACAATTTTTCATGACTCAATTCTATGCTTCCTCTGTGGGACTATAAACTTTATGAAGGTGTATCCGGCAAGAACTAGTTACATAAAAATAATTATTGCTCAATGAATGAATAAATGAACATATGCATTTTGACAAAGGAAATCTGTGTTCTGGTGGCAGAAAAAGACTTCGCCCCAATTTCCCAGTGGCATGTTACAGAACAAGTCTCAGATGGGCAGAAATTCAAGGCAACAAAACTGTCAAGGGCCAACGCACTTTTTCACATGCCTAGACTGAAGATCTATAAAAGGCATGTAAAAACACACCACACTTATCTTAAGCCTTTTCCCAAAATTGCTACCTCCATCTCTGACTTGTCAGCTCTCTTACCAGAAGACCCGATAGGAACCCCTCCCCCACCTCCCTCTTTATTTTCCTGATCTGCCTCATGTTGTGACGCATTCTCAGTGTAGTTCTCTTACATATTGGAGCTAAAGCTTTTAGCTCCAATGAACCCTGACTTCATCAGGACTCTTCAGTAAGGTGGGGTTGATATCAACCACATAGCATCCAATGTTATGCCCTCACTCTCTTAGTTAATGCTTTTGTTGCTGTAATAAGACACCATGATCTTGGCAACTTATAAAAGAAAGCATTTAATTTGGGGGCTCACTGTTCCAGAGGACTGGAGCCCAAAACCATCATGGTAGGGAGCATGACAACAGGCAGGCAGGCTGGCTTGGTGCCGGAGCAGTAGCTAAGGGCTCACATTTGATCCACAAGCAGGAGGCAGGGACAGCTAACTGGAAATGGTGTGGGCTTTTGAAACCTCCAAGCCTGCCCCCAATGATACATCCAACAAAACCACACCTCCTAATCCTTCCTAAACAGTTTCTCCGAGGACCAAGTGTTCAAATATATGAACCCATGGGGACATTCTCATTCAAACTACGGCTGCCACCTGATCTCTGGGAACTTTGCTCACCTTTGCTGTCTATGTTCCAATGCCTCGCTTGTCCACCTCACCCATTGCTAAGTGTCCATTGCCACAGGAAAGCCTTCATGCCAAGTTTCCTGTCTACTCCCAGAAGGCTTTTCTGAACCAAAAGTCCGCTGTGCTCCTTCCCATTCACCAGGCCTCCGGTCTTTTGGCTTATAGATTATTTTGGCATTATTCTTTTTATTATAGGTAAAGTATATAGTTTGAAGACAGAGAAGAACATAGAGAAAATAATTGGGATCTTTCAACTACACCATCTCTACTAAGAAGGTGCCACTGAATTTTATATTGAATCTGGGGTTCTCTATCCTGGGCCTTTGCTTTGAACACAAATCAGAACAGGGAAAACTGGAGAGTTGGATCGCGAACCTGTGGCTTCCTGTTATAACACTGCTTCCCTGGCCACTCTTCTGGGGTGTTAAGTTTCCTGACCTAGTAGCTATTCTAAGAATTTCACTTAACTAAGTGATTGCTAAGGTAAGGGATTGGAGTTAGGGCTGAATTGGATGTACTTGACATTGCCTCGAAACATGGAGATTAGCATTGTAGGCTTCACTATACCACCCCCACACGCCCCAATATTTTGTTTGCATGCTCATCTGCACCTCAGAAGAAGGCATCAGATCCCCTGAGGCTACAGATGTAGACAGTTGTGAGCTGCCATGCAGGTGCTGGCAATTGAACTCAGGACCTCGGGAAAATCTGCCAATGTTCTTAACCACTGAGCCATCTCTCCAGCACTCAATATTTTATGTGAATGGAAGAGTTGTCTGGATAAGGGAAGCCATGGAGAGTTTCACAAAGTTTTCTCATTGTGGATGATGAATAGGGAAGGGGAAAAGTTGGAGTCGAAGCCAGGCGGTGGTGGCGCACGCCTTTAATCCCAGCACTCGGGAGGCGGAGGCTAGGCGGATCTCTGTGAGTTCGAGACCAGCCTGGGCTTCAGAGCTAGTTCCAGGACAGGCTCCAAAGCCACAGAGAAACCCTGTCTCGAAAAAACCAAAAAAAAAAAAAAAAAAAAAAGAAAGAAAGAAAAAAAAGAAAAGTTGGAGTTTGCTTGGAAGGAGTTGAATCCACTCCTTCAAAGGGGAAATAATAATAATGTGACCGTTTCAACATTATCTTCGCGCTATTGCACAGGGGACATGGACTCACTGTGGAAAGGGTGGAAGTGCCACAGAATGCTTGTAAATACAGCCGCAGGCATTCTGATGAGTTTCATTTCCCTAGCCTGGAGATGGAGCCCCAGGCTTCACACTCACTAGGCCAGCACGCCCATGTGGGCAAGTTATACTCCTGCTCCCAACACTGCTCTTCTGAACTCCACTTCCTGTGGAGTCAGGAAGTGGCCACCAGTCTCACTTCTGCCTCATCATCGCCCTGTGACTTTAGGAGAGCCACTCCCCCCTTTAAACCACATTCCTATTTGCAAAGGATGGAAGGGCCGAGTTGGACAATCAGCAGGGTGTTTTCTCTCTAGCTTGATGAAATTCTGGAGCTATTAAAGAAGTTAGTACAATCTGCTGCTTTCAGTGAAGTGAAGCCGGTTTCTGGGCTGTCGCCTGAAAGGAATTTTTTAAACCACAAACCCAGTGAGTCGCAACTTCAATGAGACAACCTGCAACAGAATTTAAATTACATTTTAAAAAGTCAAATCCCCCTGGAGTCTACTGAATGGATTTAACCCATTTCAAAATGACTTTCCAAAAAATGCAAAAGGATCAATGATAATATTTAAAAGATAATTCCAGTAACATTACTGTCTCACAAAGAAAAGAGAAAACCTCTGACTTTTAGCTATTGTGGGATTTTTTTCTATATTATTGTAAAATGTGGGGAGTCAGAACCCTGCTAAGGACCATGGCAGCTGCAGTGTCAGGAAGCACTGCGGCCCAGACCTCAGAAAGCAGCAAGAGCAGCCTTTGATTCAGTACAAAGGATTTCTCTAGTGAGGTGACTGCTCTGCCTGTCTTAGACTCGTGGGGAATACGTGGAGGTGGGAGCACCTCAGGCCTCACTCACGTGGGACTCAGAACTCTGGAGGCTGGACATTGTAAGGAGCAACTGTCCGTAGGAAAAGACTCAAGAAGCACAGGGCTAGAACAGCACTCCAAGGAAAAACCTCCGCAAAAAATGGCACAGAGGGCTGCAGAGCCGCCTCAGGGGCTAAGAGTGCTTGCTGCTCTCCAGTGAGGTTGGGATGAGGTCTGGGCTCTCAACTGCCTGTAACTCTAGCTCCCGAGGGATCTGATTATCTTCTTCAGGCCTTCAGAGTGTGCCTGAAGAAGATAATCAGATATATATCAAACACACACACACTATTTATACATCCTAAAGTCACAGGGAGGGAGATGGGTCCAGTAAAGACACTTGCTGCTGACGTCTGAGTTTGATTTCTGAGTCCCACTGAGTGGGAGGAGAGAACCTACTCCCAAAAGTTGCCCTCCAACCTCATCTACACACATACACAATAAATAAATGTAATAGTCATAAAAAAGAAAATGACACAGAGACCTTCAGAAGAAAAGATGTTTTGTGTTAATTTATCAACCTCTAATTGAGGCTAAGATTCAAATATGTTCGTTCTAGCAAGTGTAAAGGTTCCATCTTTTGACTTCTATTCCCCTATACAGCTTCTGTCTATTAAAGGTAAGAAAGCATGGGCCCTCAGTGTGGGTCTGTTCCAGGGCCCTCGGTGTGGGTGTGCCCCAGGGCCCTCGGTGTGGGTGTGTCCCAGGGCCCTGGGTGTGGGTGTGCCCCAGGGCCCTTGGTGTGGGTGTGCCCCAGGGCCCTCAGTGTGGGTGTCCCCGGGCCCTCTGTGGTCTGTCCCAGGGTCCTGTCGCCGTATCTCAGGACCAATGGCCCTCTCCATCCAGCTGCACTGTGGTCATTCTCAGTATGATCATGGTGCAGTTCCTGAACTTACTAGCACAGCTCTGGGAAGTAGGACGATAAACACAACAAAAGGAGTCATGGCCAGGTCCTTGAGTTCAGAGGAAGAGAGTAATTTTGAACTAAATACAGGAATTACATGATATGAAATGGAAACTACTTTCTACAGAAAAGGCAACTCTTTTAGCACCTGACACACGTGTGCAGCACTTAGCAATCTGGCAGCTTACAGTCAAGGCCTTTGTTGTCACTTTGATCACAGACATTATATTTTCCTTTATTATACTGATTGACATAGAGCAAGGGCACCTTAATTACCACGTAAATATAATTTCTGTTTCGTCATTTCCAGCACACCATTTATTTAAATGTGTGAGAATGTCTTTTTAAACACCTTACATTGGAGATTCTTATACAGAACACTCACTTTTCCAGTATAAAATAAAATTGGAACTCTGTAACCAACTGGCCGAGCTCCAAGAAGAATACCTTCAGCTGGCCGTGGTCCATGACCAGAGCGTTCCCAGTGGCTTTCTCCCCATGGTGTTTGGAAAGTTCTAGCAAGTCTGGCTCTTTGCCAAGCAACGAGGGGTGCATTTTCTCCTTGTAAATTGAATGAAACACCCCTTGGCAGACCCACCCACGGATGGCCCCAGGAACAGCTGGGAGGAATTAAATGGCATTTATGCCTGTATTGGTTATGGCCAGGAGCCAGGAATTCTACGGGCAAGATGCTTACAGCCTACGGCACATACAAGGGGCCAAACTGTGGCTGGAGCTGTACCCTCTCTGTGGACAGGATGTGAATGATTAATTTTTCTATTAAAGAATGTGATAGGGCTGTTTATTCCTCACTGTAGGCTCAGCTTTCCAGATACTTGAGTAACTCTCACATGTTTACACAAAAAAGGGAGAATTGAACAATATTGCCACAGAATCAGGTCTTCCGGGCACCTAATCCAGTCAAAACTGCCCGTCAGCATCTGCCCTCAGATCCATGAAGTAACTGTTCAATAGTCACCTGGTAACTATTGACTCACTTTGTCTTATATTTAGTTACTTATTTTTGAGGTAGCTGATCTTAGGCTTGCAATCCTCCTGCCTCTGCTTCCGGAGTAGCTGGGAGCACAGGCCTGCACTACCATGCCAGGTTTTAGGCAACCGTTGAGCTCTGGCTTTAGAATCAGGGAGGCAGGCTAGGGGGAAGTTATTTCTTTCCCTCAGGTAAATAGGAGGATCATCTGGGAGAGTAAACGTACTGCAGCAGCTGAGGATCTTATGCAGCAGGAACCAGGTTTCTCAGATGACAAGCTGACAGTGTTAAGTGGCGGGAGCTCCTTATGTCGCTAGAACTGAACACAGAACCCCAAACAATACCTGGATGTGGGAATTAATTGTGCAGTAAATGTTGTGGCTCAAATCGGTGAAGAAGGCACAGGTTATTCAAGAAGCTGTGTGGAACAAATTAGGAAACAGCAATGTACAGTTTTACACCTTAAATGGACCTTCCATCTAGATCTTCACTGAATGTCCCCTGAGGAATATTTTAGGATTGTAACCCCCAATTCTGTGTTACCCTTTCGGTACAGTTCGGGCGCCACTGTACCACCACTGTACTGTATGCGAGCCTGGCAAGGGTCTGGAGACTGAAAGAACACACAGACCTGGGTCTTTCAAAAGGAGATCAGCTGAAGGCCGCCTATTCAACCTCGGGGAAATCCTTAAGTACCTAGCTGCTGCACAAGGAATTCCCCCCAGGCAGGTGGGAAATTGCCATACCCAAGATGTAGTAAACAACGCCCTACAGCTAATCACCAGGTGGGGCAAAACCAAAATGTTTTAGCTGGCTGACCAGAAACTGTCCTCAAGTAACCCCAGGAGCAGGGGGCAGACCCAGGCCCTACAGGTCCCCCTTTTATGTAAATTATATGACTAGGCCTGTCTTAGGTGGCATTGGACGTCAGGCAATACCCCTTACCCATCATGGGAAAGCATCCAGGTCAAAACACATTTCCTGTCTTTTTTTTAAAAAATATTTATTTATTTATTATGTATACAATATTCTGTCTGCGTGTATGCTTGCAGGCCAGAAGAGGGCACCAGACTTCATTACAGATGGTTGTGAGCCACCATGTGGTTGCCGGGAATTGAACTCAGGACCTTTAGGAAGAGCAGGCAATGCTCTTAACCACTGAGCCATCTCTCCAGCCCCACATTTCCTGTCTTAGGTTGGGGTAGTCCCCCAAAAACCTCTCCCGCCATTGGCTCACTAGTCACCCATCACCAAGTTCAGCCAGATTCATGCTGAAAGATCCTCCGGGGCAATAGCTAAGAGGACTTGCCAAGTGGCGATATTGACCTGAGCTTGCCTTTGGCTCTGGCACCATGAAACCATGAAGATGATGCTCCAGCACATATAAGCACTCCTTAAGGAGGCTGTGCCTGCTTAATCCTTAAAAAGTCTGCCCAAATTGAAGCCCTTTAAATAAGGTCTCAGCGCTGGTGGGAAGAACCCTGGTATAGTTAACTAGAATAATCTCAAGAGCCAATTTGTAAATTGTGCACTCCAGGGTCTATGAATAAAAGCAATAAGCCTTTTATTGTATGACCTAGTAGTGGTCTTTAACCAACCAAAACCAATAGTAAAATTAACGGCAATATTCATTTGTAAATTTAGCTCAATTTGAGTGGCCAAGGCATTTGCAACCTGCCCTGATAAGGTATCCATTGTGCTAGCAGAAGCAACTGACTGACTAAGGGAAATCCAGCAGCCATAGCCACTCTGGCAGCCATAGCAATGGCTGCCAATATCATGGGATGGGTTGATAGGTAGAGGAACAATCCTTGGCACTCGGACCACCACAGCCAGCTCCTCAGGATCCCAGCAACTCTTCAGTTGACAAGCCAGTGTCTATTTGATCTCTTGGATCTGTCCTGTCTTCATGCTTCTGGACAGGAAAATCCACAGCACGTACCAGATGCTCAGGTACCCATATTGGAGTCTCAGCATCCTGCGGGAAAACACAAACAGCCCCTCTTCCCCACACCAGTACAGGATCTGGACCACACCATGTACCATCTGCTAGATTCTTCCATTTGATATGAAGAAACTTGCTGCCAATGCCGGTCAGCAGCGGTATGAGACTGAGCATCAACAGTTAAAAAATTTAAAATGTATAAAATAAAAGATAAATGGTCTCGGGGGTGGAACCATATTCCCCCTTTTTTGTGTTTTATGCAAACAGGCTTTAAGCGTACAATGCACTCGCTCCACTATAGCTTGTCCTTGAGGATTATAAGGTATTCCTGTTTTATGGGAAATGGAGAACTCAGCAAAAATTAGCAAAGCCAGTGCTGGTGTAGGCTGGCCCATTTTCAGTTTTTACAGTTTTTGGAACTCCCATGTAGGCAAAAGCCTGGAGACAGTGACTTCTAACATCCCATAATTTTTCTCCTGTATGGGCTGAGGCAAAACTAAGATGAGAATATGTATCCACGGTTATGTGAACATATTGCATGCGCCCAAAAGAAGGAACATGGGTAGCATCCATTTGCCATAAATGATTAGGGGCAAGCCCATGAAGATTAACTCCCAAATGAGGAACAGCTAAAAGTTCTGTAAACAGAGAGCATTTTTTAACAATATCAGTGGCTTGCTCTTGAGATATCTTAAAATAAATCTTAAAGACCCAACATTGAGATGAAAACGATTATGAGCCTTTTCTGCAGCTTCATAAGATTCTTGACTAACTGCACAAATTTGGCGAGTAAGCTGATTAGCCAATGCATTCCCCTCGCTTTAAGGGACCAGGAAGGTCAGTATGAGCCCGCAAAATGCCCTACGTAAATGGGAAAAGATCAGGCCCAAAGCAAAGTTTGAATAGCCAATAACTGCATCTGGACTCAAGATACAGAGGCAATATAAGCTGCAGTTTCCAAAGGTGCAAGAATTTTGCTTATATATTGACTGTCAGTAAAAAGGTTAAATGGAATATCAGCATATTTTTCTAAGGCCATTTGTACAGCGACCAATTCAGCCACTTGAGCAGATTTAGCATTAACAGGCTGAATATCAAAATCAGGAGGGGAGGCCACCACAGCTCTCCCGGTGGAAGACCCATCCATCAGTAAACACATTCTGTGCCCCTGCCAGAGGCTGCAAAGAAATAACTTTAGGGAAGCATACCGGATGATTTTTGAAAAAACTGACCAACTTATCAGAAGGATAATGATTATCAAACCTGCAGGGATTAGTGCATAAAAACAAGATCAACCTTATCAGGTAACTTTCCAAAGGTTTGCAAACTAAGTTTATACCCTTTCTGAATAACACATAGCACAGCTAATGGATATGAGATAGCAATTTTTACAGGTGACATATGTTCATGTACCCATAGGATGGGTCCTTGCTGCCAGAAAACTCCAGTAGGACAATGCTGAGAGGGAAAAATTATCAACAGCAGCGGCTTACTATAGTCAATATAATGAATATGAGCAGAGGCAAGCTTTACTTTAATTAAAGTAATACATTGTATTGTCTGAGGTTTCAACTTATGGAAGGAGGTTGGATCTGGATTCCCCAGCAAAATGTCAAAAAGTGGTTTTAAGACTCCAGTAGGAATTCCCAGACTGGGCCAGACCCAATTGAGGTCTCCAAGCAATTTTTTGTTACTGCTCTAAGATCTTGCAGCAGCCTCCATTTACCAGACTTTTTCCTTAATAACAAAGATAGGAGTATTTCCAAAAAAATTGGAATAACCCAATGTACCTTATGAGATCACCATGCTTTAAAACTAGAAGTCAACAGCAATACCAAGTCCAGAAAACCCACAAACACATGGAAATTAAACAATGCTCATCTAAATCATCAATGGGTCAAGGAAGAAATAAAGGGGGAAATTAAAGACTTCCTAAAATTCAATGAAAATGACCACACAACATACCCAAATTTATGGGACACAAGGAAAGCAGTGTTAAGAGGCAAGTTCATAGCACTAAATGCCTACATAAAGAAGCTGGAAAAAACCCACACTAGTGAATTAACAGAACATTTGAAAACTTTAGAACAAAGAGAGGCAAACTCACCTAAGACAACTAGACGGCAGGAAATAATCAAATTGAGAGTTGAAATCAACAAAATAGAAACAAAGAAAACAATACAAAGAATCAATGAGACAAAGAGATGATTCTTCGAGAAAATCAACAAAATAGACAAACCTTTATCCAAACAAAACAAAAGGCAGAGAGAGAATATCCAAATTAACAAAATCAGAAATGAAAAGGGGGACATAACAACAGACACGGAGGAAATAAGGAGGATCATCAGGTCATATTTTGAAAATCTGTCCTCCACAAAATTGGAAAACTTAAAGGAAATGGACAACTTTCTGGATAAATATCACTTACCAAAATTAAATCAAGACCAGATAAGCAAATTAAACAGACCTATAGCAGCTGAAGAAATAGAAACAGTCATCAAAAGTCTCCCAACCAAAAAAAGCCCAGGACCAGATGGTTTCAGCTCAGAATTCTACAAGACTTTCAAAGAGGAACTAATACCAATACTCCTCAAATTATTCCACACAATAGAAACAGAGGGAACACTGCCAAACTCTTTTTATGAGGCTACAATTACTCTGATACACAAACCACAGAAAGACAATACTGAGAAAGAGAATTACAGACCAATCTCACTCATGAACATTGATGCAAAAATACTAAATAAAATACTATAAAATAGAATCCAAGAAGACATCAGAACCATCATCCACCATGACCAAGTCGGCTTCATCCCACAGATACAGGGATGGTTCAACATACGAAAATCTGTCAACATAATCCACCATATAAACAAGCTGAAAAATGAAAACCACATGATCATCTCATTAGATGCCGAAAAAGCATTTGACAAAATACAACATCCCTTCATGATAAAGGTCTTGGAGAGAGAAGGGATACAAGGAACATACCTAATAATATGATAGTTTACATAAGTGATCCCAAAAATTCTACCAAAGAACTTCTACAACTCATAAACACTTTCAGCAATGTAGCAGGATACAAGATTAACTCAAAAAAATCAGTAGCCCACCTGTACACAGATGATAAAAGGGCTGAGGAAGAAATCAGAGAATCAACACCCTTCACAATAGCCACAAATGGCATAAAATATCTCAGAGTAACTCTAACCAAATAAGTGGAAGATTTGTATGACA